>JAOEHQ010039557.1:0-12438 GCA_025447715.1 Asclepias incarnata | reverse complement strand
CCTTCATTTTAAAAAATTCTCCCCCCCCCCCCCCCCCCCAATTTTTTTTCTTTCTATTTACTTTATTTTGTATGTTAATAAACTAGGCCCCCAAATTTGATCTCGCTTAGGGCCACCAAAAAACTTGGGCCGACACTGGCCGCCACCACCTTCGTCGCCGTATTGCGCAAACATCCATCTAGTAACATATTTTTTATGTTAAAAGATGCCGAAACTTATCAAAATATGATGAGTGGTTCTAAAAACTTTGCCAAAATTTGTGAAATTATTTTTCTTTTTTTTAATGATGCCATGGATAGTAGGATTTTTGGGATTGTGTGCCACCAACATTCCAATCATATCGGCATAGGAGTGCCAATTGTAGTTGGCGCCGATACAGAAAACCCCTTGCTTATTCACAAGGGGTGGTGTTTAAGCTTGCCAATTTTTTGGTGTCGAGCCTTAACGTCGACCGCCCATCACACCCTTAGGGCATGTTTGGTAGGGGGGATTAGAGGGTGAGAAATGGAAATGATTTCATTTCAAGTGTTTGGTACATCAAAGGAAATAAGAAAGTGGAAAAATCCATTTCTTGGCAAATCCAAATGCAAATAGCCTAATTTCTTTATTTTAGTAAGGAAATCATTTCCCTTTTGGCTTTAGGGAAAAAAAAAACACTGAGAAAACAACTCTCCGCCATTTTGTGGTATACAAGAAGCAATATAAAGTGAAAGTCACATGACTTGCACAAAAACTGAAAAACCACCTTCAAACCCTCTTTTTTATCTTCTCTGGCGATTTTGGCAACACACCAGTCATCGATTTGGTGCTCCCTCGTTGCCCACACCTACCTTCCGCTGCTCTCAACCGCCGCTACGATATATTTACTTACTGATTTTGGATCCGGCTATCCAACAACTCGTGTTAAACTGATTGCGATGTCGAAATCACGAGACTGATTGGAACCCATGCTCAATTTTGTGGCAGTTTATTAATCTATTGGATGTTTCCTTTGAATTAAGATTCTCTCAAGTAACAACTTGATAGGTCAAGTTGGGACCATTTCAACCAATGGATTAAATCCAAGGGTCAAGATTCAAAGATCAAGTTTAAATATTGATTCTTGGATTTAATCCAATTGTTGAAATGATCCCAACTTTACCTCTCAAGTTATATCAACTTGAGAGAATCCTTATCCGTTTCCTTTTCATGCCTTATGTTTACGGAACATTCTTGTAATTTGGATATGAAGCAGATTATTGATTTATTGGATTTGAAAATCTATTTGATATCATCGCAAGTCAACAGGAGGTTTAACTAGCTTTATTTCATTAAGTTTATATTTATTTGGATATAATGCATTTATATATTCATTCAAGCAAATTTGTTAATCTTATACATTGATTTGTTAAAAAAAAACCAAATAAATTGATTGAATATTTTACTTATTAGAAATTTTAAAATTACTGAAAAAATAAACAGATAAAAAGAGTAAAATTATATTTTTATTTAATTTTCTTACCAAACACAAAAAATGATTTTCGCTCATTTCTCTGATCAAATGAATTTCTCAATTAATTTTAGTTCTCTTTATTTCATTTCGTTGCTTCATTTTATTTTCTTGAACTTCTTCCAACCAAACACACCCTTAAAGTTTCATTAATAGAAGATAACGTGGTGAAGAATACAAAGTTCCAAAATCCAACAAGTAATCAACCAAATAATATAACAAAAATAAGTCAAATAAGAAACCAAGGTTTTTAATTTGGAAAACTTACTCAAGGCAAGAAGTAAAAACCACATGACCAAATCCAAGAATAATCCACTAGCACCATATATATATCTGGGAATACATGAGAGTTCTTTCTAGTACAATTTAGATACAAATCACCAACAATTATCAAAGATAATCAACCCTTGAATCATGAATAAACAATACAAAGTTGCTTGATACACCTACAGAAATTTGAAGCAAACTTTAATGACGAAATCCATCATCCAGATTAAAGAACAATGTCTTGTAAAGCTATAGTTCATATTCGAGCCCGATCTGAAGGTCAACAAATGCGTACCAACAATTCTCCCACAACTATTCAAATCTTATAAAAGTTGAGTAAGACCTAAACAACTTCTTTTTTATCTCCTTTTGCCTCTCACAAATTCGTTTATGTTTCTAACAAGTGTTCTCTATGAAACCTTATTACTTAAGTGTGTTGCTGGGCCTAACAAACTTCGTCCAATGTTCAACAACCCCGTGTAATCTAATGCATAAAAGACCGATAAATATAAGGCATACCCAATTAAGAGGGAAGCCCGAACCCAACAAGGGTGTCATTATGTTCTCATGGGAGATTTGAGGTTCAAAACTTATTAGGTAAATATCTTGGGGTGGTAGCAAACTCCAATGACGAAATCCATCATCCAGATTGAAGAATAATGTCTTGCGAAGCTACAGTTCAAATTCGATCATAATTTAACAGTTAACGAAGACGTACTAACAATTCTCCCGTCAGCAAGGCTCGATAAACCATGTAACATCCAAGCCCCTTGCATACTTGATATTCATAGCTAATGTGAAGTGGGCCATCAGAATCTACATTTGGTGGCGTGTATGTGTATATCATATAAACTCAACAGAAACAGACAGAAAATTAAACTACAATTTTTAAACATGTTTGCTACTGAAAATTGATCAATGGAAACCGGATTATTATAAAAAAAATTGCCAACAATTTAACACCAATCTAAATTATTTAATGGTAATTGGAGCAACAAATGCATAGATTCAAAGAAATGAGATAGACATTAAGGGGTAAAGAGAACCTCTACCATACCCCTACCAAATAACAAGGTATCTTTTAGGTGGCACTTACACATCTAGATTAACTTATGATGGACCCTCAATTTACAATGAAAACGTGTGCAAATCAGGTTAAATGTATAACCGAAACGGGTCCCTAGAGACCCTTAATTGGAAAGACCCTTAAATGTTGTGGGTCCATAAAGTGCAATAGAGTGAAACATTTGGACCCAGGACAAGATTATATAATCAACAGCAGACAGAACTGTTGGTATGATTATGGTATATTTCTAACTAAATTTGTCTACAAGCTACAAATGCCACTGCCTTTTTAAGCTGGAATTGGTTGCAAGAGTAGGATAGAAAAACATACTTGAACAAAATCATGTCTGATCGAAGAACGAGAGGTTCTAGAAACAGAGAAGACGAGCTCGACAACCTTGTCTTGAAATTACAATCATTACTACCCGCATCAAGTTCTAGCTGCAATAAAAGAAAGGTATGTTTGTTATAATTTATGAGAGGTTTACTACTTTACTAGTACTTGTTAGCATGACATGCATCATGCTTTTATAAGGATACTTTCTATTTTTGGGAAATTGCCAAGCAATGATAGCATTTTCGCCAATGTTATTGTTACAAATGAAAGCAACAATATTTGATCTGCGCTCATAGGATTACTTTATTTTGCTTTTTTAAGATGGTACTTTATAATATTGAAAATGATCTACACTTACCGACTTACGACTTACCTTAAACTACACGGTCGAATGATGCAATGTCAGGTGACCAGATTACTATATATCATAATCTTAGACGGTATAGTATGCAAGTTATATGTTAAACTGATCGGTAATTATATGATGAAAAGGTACCAGCATCAAAGATTCTTCAAGAGACATGCAATTACATAAAAAGCCTCAGAACAAAAGGTGACAATTTGGGAGAAAGACTATCTCTACTACTGGATTCCATGGAAAACAACGGTGTTGATGTGAACATTATCAGAGATCTTCTGCAGCAATAATGTGTGTCCGTGTTTGGATGTCACAGAACCACACAAATACATATTGTATACGTCTTATTATCTGCTTGTAGCATGTATAAAAAAACTGTGTTTCTAAGTTGTTGGACTCAATCAGACAGATACTAAGCTAATTAAATACTCCAATTACAAATATAATATCTTGTGGTGTTTCGTGTGTCTTACTCAATGAAAGTGCCTAAAGAATATTGATATTTGGTCCTAAAAGAAATAAAAAGATGTAGCTAACTAAAGACTGTCTCCACCTTTCTAAACTAATCAGCAACTACCCTAAATAATAAAAATAGGTTAATCAATCAAGGTGAGAGGTTATCAACCCAACCCTTCTCAGGTTTCCACCTTTTACCAACACGAGGCCACCTTCTGTGAATACCAAAGAAGACTAAAGGACCAAAACAACTTGGGTTTAAGGTCTCAAAATGTAATGAACTATACACGAATGTTTATGTTATGTAATGAACTACTCGGATGTTTATTGTATGTAATGAACTTTCAAATCCGGTACCCGGGTATATGTGGCAACCATATAAGCTGCCACTTGTAAGTTTTTGATTAGTCGGGTAAATCCAATAACCGGAATTTTAAAGTTCATCACATACAATAAACATTCGAGTAGTTTATTACACAACATAAACATTGGTGTATAGTTCATTACATTCCCAGGTACTTATCCCAGTTTTATTTAACTCAAAGGATTCATATAGAGATAGTATAAATCAAATAGACTGAATTATACCAGATGCCGATAATTTTTTTTGCATGTTTTGGCAAATTACCCAACCCGTCTAGCTGCCCATTTTGCAACCTCGGAATCTGTCATCATGCAGAAGCAGAATTCAATATCTCTGGTTTTGTGCAACCTTAGGGAAAGCATGATGTTGGGTAAATGTGATGCATATGGGAAGACAACCTATGCCAAATTTTTTTACCATAAGCTTTAATTTCTTGGAAATGTTGGGTAATTCCTTGTGACTAATAAGACATCGTGCTGCTTGTTTTTAATATTCTAAAGGTGGTTGGGACGATAGGTTATGCAGCTCCAGAGTATCTTCACACCGGTAGACTAACTTCAAAAAGTGATGTTTGGAGTTTCGGGGTGGTCCTCTATGAGCTTATCACAGGAAGGCGAGCAGTGGAACGAAATTTGCCAAAACACGAACAAAAACTCTTAGAATGGGTGAAACCGTACATTTCAGATTCAAAAAAATTCCATCTTTTAATGGACCCACGTCTCGAAGGAGACTACTCCCTCAAATCAGCCCAAAAACTCTCTTCCTTAGCCAGCAAATGCCTCACAAAGAACCCAAAATCCCGACCCAAAATGAGTGAAGTGGTCGAGATGCTTGGGCATATCATCAACGATTTGTCTCCAACAAAGGGTGAAACCGAAATAGAGACTGAAACTGAACCGGAATCCCAGTTTGTTACAGAAGAAAACGAAGAACCTAAACAGGAAATTATTTTAAGAAAACAAGAGGCAAATGGCATAAATTACATGAAGAAAGTTTTCGATTTTAAAGACTTGAGAAATCGATCAATTGGGAGATTAGATTGGAGGCATTGGCCATCAGGAATGGTTAAACACACCGCATGATGCTGAAGCTCGTTCTATGTTCATCGTTGAATCTACTAAGGATTTTGTACATATGAAAGATGAAACACTACTTATGAAGGTAACATGCTAAACACAAAATCTTGGAGTGCTTTCAAGTCAATATGAGAGAATGCAAAGGAAAAAAAAGGCACAATATTTGGGAAAATAATAAACACAACATTTGATTTGCCAACCAGAGTGCTTGTTTTGCTATTTTAGCCTTTTAGGTGAATATATGCGTTTTGAAATAGTTTGGGATATTATGATGTATAGAGAAACCTGTGCTAGTATATTAGAATTCATAAATTCAGTTATTGTTTAACTGTTGGTTATAGTTGGCATTTTTGGCAGCTAGAATATTGTGTGTGTTTAAGGTGGCCTAGTGGTCAGGTGTCTTGTTTCCCTTTAAGAGGTCACATGTTCGAAACCTCCTTAAGTAAACATCTTGGGCTGGCTAGGGAATTGGTTTGGAAACGGTACATCTGAGTCAAAAAGATGTGTCATCCCCAAGTAACCCGAATGGGGAAAACCTCATCCATTTACTCTTTTTTGTTTTTGTTTTCTCTAACTCAAAGGTTTGCCAACCCGTTGGTATAATTTTGTAATAAAATGTTTTAATTAGATAAACCAATTTTATTTCATGTTATAAGCATACATTGTGATCATTTATTATTAATAGTTGGCATTGGATCTTGATCTGGAACAAGATAGCTTGAAGCATATTTACCTGGTTGGATGTTGCAATTTTAGGAATATCAAAGAATCAAAATAATATCTAAAATATGCATAAGTTGTCTACCTAAGGTCACATACCATGTGAATGAAGGATTTTTCAGATTCTGTACTACTTTTAACTAGACAAAATCCAGGACAATTGTTAACGTTCGGAATGACCTAAACTCGAGGCCTCGATATCAAATTCGCCCAACAAAGTGGGTAGGAACTCGAAAGGGTGAAGCTGTTACGTCCCAAACATTATTCTTGTCGATACCTTTCCGATACAAGTCGCAGGATCTTAACTTTATATGTGTTAAAAGTTATGGCTATTTAAAGTAGAGTTGTTTTTTTTTTTCTGCACGCCTTCAAAATCCATGTACAACTGAACCAATTTCTTAATATGATCAGCATCAACTAAAACATATATAGGCTCATACATGCATTTACTAAAATGTGTTTAAGATTCTACTTCATTAATACCAAATATGCCTTGATTAACATGTTAACATAGAAGATACCGAAGAAAGGTAAAACTGTCAAATGAACAAATAGAACGTATAAACACATCTCGACAAATATGAGACCAAAATCGCAATATTTTAGCACTCAAACGCAAAAAAAAAAATAAGAGTAAGATAAAGTTTTGGGATGATTTTTGTAATATAATACGCTTTTAGGAATAAATTCAAATACAAATTGGGTCAACCTATGATCTGTTGTCAAACTTGGTTAGCCCGACTACCTAAATAATCATTTGCCCAATTAGTCATTTTTTTTCTGCATCTTTCTTTTCTTTATTTCACTTGCTACAAAGGGAAGGTTGAGGCTTGGGATTAGTTGCAGCCTGCCTGCCAGCGGCCGCATCACGGTCACCAGAGCTTAGCTTCCTTGTCCGAGTTCCTTGAGTCGAGTGTCTTCTGGGTCGGGCTCCCTTCGAATCCTGAAGCTGCTCGAGTTCTTTGACCACTTCTGCCATGCTGGGCCTTAACCTTGGGTCGACGGATAAACATCGTAATGATATATTTGCAACTGCATAAGCTACTTCCAGGGTGTACTGGCCTTCGAGGCGGTTGTCTAGAACCCGAAATATTTTACGTTTGTGGGCCAGGTAGGGTTTGGCCCACTCAACTAAACTGTGCTTGCCTGATGGTCTGTTTTTGTCTACTACTCTTTGGCCTGATATCATTTCAAGGAGAACCACCCCAAAACTATAGACATCACTCTTAGATGTCAAATGACCTAAAAAGACCGAAAAGGGAACTTTAGTCATAAAGAAACAAAATCGGGACATTTGAAATGAACTTATTTGCATACCGGTGGCTAGATACTCTGGAGCTGCGTAGCCATAGGTCCCCATGATCCTAGTTGAAACATGGCTCTTATCGCCGATTGGTCCATCCTTCGCTAGCCCAAAATCTGATAGCTTTGCATTGTAGTTCTATGCAAGGAACAACATGTCATTTTTTCTAGCTACACGAGATTAAGGGGATGTTTGAATGTACATTTATACTAACATTTAGACATTTAGGGTCAGAAATAGTCAAAGTCCGGAAAAACACGTAAGGTGTTGATTGTTTGTAAACCGATTATTGAGATAAATGTAAATTACCTAATTATCACTAAATTGAATCCACTGATTATATGATATTTAATCTGCTTCTGACAGTGGCAATAATCATTTTGAGAATGCACAAGTGCTAAGGAACATAATGTACCGAATCTAGCAACACATTAGATGTCTTGAAATCTCGGTAAATGACTTTAGTTTTAGCACTGTGAAGAAAAGCAAGCCCTTTAGCGGCTCCAAGAGCAGCCTTCAAACGAAGACTCCATGATAACGGTTGAAAATATGATCCTCCTATTAATCAATCATACAAGAAAATGTGATGTTTCTTTTCTATGTTTTTTATAAATATATCCAGAAATCTAGAAAATAAAAATGAACTCACTCCTGAATAAGTGATTTTCCAAGCTTCCACGAGGCATGAATTCGTAGACTAAAAGCCGTTGTTCGTCCTCCAAGCAATACCCAATCAGTTGAACAAGATTAGGATGTGAAAATTGACCAAGATAATTCACTTCTGCCTACAAAAACCGATTCCAAGGACAAATAAGCTGAAGCAGGAAATCTTGAATTAATAATAACTGCTCATACCCTTGAGCTTTAGCTCATGTGGTATGTGAGATGGCCCATCAACCTATAGGTTGTGGGTTCAAGTCCCATGGTGGACACTTCGTAAATATGTGTGTAATTTGTTTGAATTTATTTAGTTGCCTTTCTAAAAATAAAATAATAACTGCTCATAACCTTTACAATTTGTAGTTATTCATTCAAATTGCTCACAAACTTATACTTTAACAAAAATAGCTGGGGTCGGGGCCTGTCCCGGTAGACCAAGAGGACATGCCAGGTGGGAGTCCGACCACTAGGTGTAAATCTTTTCTTTTTTTTTTATTAATAAAATTTACCGGAGGTACCGCCTCTTTCCATAAAAATATATGGGAAGCGGGTCAAACGGGTTAAAAGTTGTTAAAGTGCACTTAAATAAATGTGCACAAATAAAGTGTTGAAAGTTGTCTAAAGTTGTAATTTTATCAAAATACGACATTATAATTTTACCAATAACCTTCTTATAACTATTTTTGAAGTTCAGATAAATGTGAACAAAAAAAGTGTTGGCAGACCCAACCCGTTAAGTTATCAATCCAAGTATGACCCACAAATTTGAAATAGAGGGTCTCACCAGCCACTCCCTATGACCTTGAAAACTTTCTTGATTAAGCTTTTTGACAGCAATAACAAGGCCTGTTCCTGGCTTGGCAGCAGTAAAAGATTGTTCATCGATCCAACCTTTAAAAACCGACCCAAAACCACCTTCTCCCAGTACGCTATCTGGTCGGAAGTTTCTTGTGGCCATCTTAAGATCTGAAAAGCTAAAGCTTTTCAAATTTGGTGACTGCAAAATCTCACCTTCAGTTCGGGGAGTTGGTGGCACAGATGAGACCTTACTACTACCTGAAGAGCTAAGCTCATTGACATTATCTGAATCTACCCCTGAAAATCATTCACAGAATATTTAAATCAAATTCGCATACTAAAATGTTTGAAACAAAGGACCAAGGGCTTCTAACCTAGCAGTATTGAGTTGGCCCAACAACCAATAGTTCAGGGGTTCAAGTCTCATAGGGTTCAAATATGTGAATTGTTATCTAGTGTGTGAATCGTTGTCTTTTTCAGAAAATGCTTGAAACCAAGGGATGTATAAATCAAGTATGAAGTTTAGCATTAGCAGAACTACTTATGAACTTATACCACAACAACAACGATACTCAATTCCGTCATACCGGAGTATGAGTGAGGTGAGATGTAGAAGGTTATACCTTTACCCGAAGTGTATAAAGACAGTTTCTAGAAGGACCTCTGGAGTGTGTGAGTAAATAATAGAACTAGTTATGATTCTAAGATGCCAAAGTTAAATAGATATCTAATCATTAAGTGTTGGCCAAAATATAAACTCATTTCCAACCATATATTGATAATCACTTCAAATACTCGCATAGTCACATCCAAACACCCTTAAACCAGGCATGGATTTCAATTATTTTCTCATCATCAACACACATAACTGAGTTAAAGAAATATACTTTCAAGGGACTAACTTTGGGAAAAAGAAAACCCCAAAAACGAAAGGCACAATATATATAAATAACTTAACTAAAACCCACCTCAAATGCAGTGACATATAAAATAAGCTCAATAATTACATAAAGAATCAAAGATAACGGATAACTTCCAAAAGTAAAAACAACCAAAGATACATATAGTACCTGTATGAAATGGGCTCTTATTATTGAAAAGTTGAGCACTATAACAAGCACCCATTGAAACTTTTATTTCTGGGCAGTTCTCACTTTCCAAGATTCTTCTACAAAGCAAAACAAGTTTCACTAGATAGCTAACAAGAACATCAAAAACAGATCTGGGCCACTCTTGAAATCAAATATTGTAACTTCTTTACAAATCACACAAAACAATACAAACCCAGAAATAATTTGTCATAATTTTGTTGAAAAAGACTTAAAGTTTAAATCTTTTTTACAAAATACACTAAAACAAAGTCAAATAACAAAAAGCCAGAAATTTTTTGTACTAATTTTCCTGAAAAAGCCTTAAAGTTTGTGTCTTTTTTTACAAAATACACTAATACAAAGTCAAATAACACAAGCCCAGATTTTTTTTTTGTAGTTTGCATGAAAGAGCCTTAAAATTTGTGTCTTTTTAATACACTACGACAAAGTCAAATAACACAAGCCCAGAAATATTATTTTTTGTCATAATTTGCATGAAAAATGCTTAAAGTTAGTGTCTTTGAGAGCAGAGAGAAAAGGGTGTTAATGAAAGGGCTGGTGGATGAAGGTTGGGGGAAGATGGGCTGGCTACATTAATGGTGGGAATGGTCCCATTAGAAAGCTTCCAAGTGTTTATGTTTTTTGTTGTTTATAAAGAGAGATAGAGATGATGGGAAGAATAAAAAGGGCTTCCAATGCCCATCACATTGATGTGATGGAGATGGTTTTCTTGCAATAACCAATTTGATCAAACAAGCAAAGTTTTTAGATCCATGCAATATTTAGCATTTGAAATTTGACTGGACGTTGAAAGTGATTGCTGTGAGTAGAAAAAAAAGTCACTGCATCTATAATGTATGCCCAAAACTTTACATTATTTTGGCACAACAAATAATCTTTTTAGACTTTATATGTGTTCATTTATAATGTATTACATTAAGGGGTGTTTGGTAGAATAGAATGTGAAGGGAAGAAAAATAATGAAAAAGACTTCCATGTTTGATTGCATTAGAAAATGAAATTAAGAATGATGATTTTCATTCTCTCCATTCTCTATAAATTGAAGAGAATGGGTGAGAATAAATTTTTTTATATTTTTGATAAGGTTTTATGTATAAATCTTAGTTATTTATTAAAGGATAAAGTAATTAAGTTGTGTATTTTTTTTTTATCTATTTATTTTTCTTATTAATTTTGTTTACTTTTTTGTATCTCTTTTATGTACATTACCTGTTTGTACCAAACAATGAAATCTATTTTATTTTCAATATTTATTCTCTTTTTCATTATTTTCATTTTCTATTACATTTTCATTTTTTAATGATTCTCTCTTACCAAGCTCTCCATAAATTTTTGTACCAAATTCATATTTGAACCTATTAAGCATTAAACTTGAAATTATACATTAATTTTGTATCAATATAGTTACTTTGTTAATATATATGAACTTAACTATTTAATAAGCTATTTATATATTAGCTAGATGTAAAATTTTAACAAAAGTTATAAATAGTTTAAAAGTTTTTGTAAAATATAGTCAATCTGGTACAAATTGTAAATATAAATATAATTTAAAT
Organism: Asclepias incarnata; assembly: GCA_025447715.1. Classification (NCBI taxonomy): domain Eukaryota; kingdom Viridiplantae; phylum Streptophyta; class Magnoliopsida; order Gentianales; family Apocynaceae; genus Asclepias; species Asclepias incarnata. The sequence continues at coordinate 877 of JAOEHQ010039557.1, read as the reverse complement.
ATAAATATAGTTTAATATAATACTGATGTAATTTAAAGGTTTAATCACTGGAATACTGATGTACTTTTCACTTTCTACACAGTTACACCATGAAATTTTTTATTATGCTAATTGTCTAATGAACTTTTAAAATTTGTTCACATATTGCGTATCGTATTTTATTATTACCATCAAACTTTTAAAATTGTTTAGATATGGTTATTAAATTTCAAAATTTGTACATATAGGTCATTAGAAAATTCAGATTTTGATGACTTTCTAATGACCATATATGACAAGTTTAGAAAATTTACGGTTACTTTTAAGCAAATTTTGAAAGTTTGATGGGCAACTAGTGTAATAAAAAAGTTTGATATAAATACGTGAACAAATTCTAAAAATTCATTAGGCAACCAGTACGATAAAAAAGTTAATGGTATAACTATATACAAAATAAAAAAATAAATTGGCATTCCAGTGATTAAACCCTTAATTAAATAAAGAATATGAAAGACAATATACCAAAAATGATGATTGTTGGTGATGAGAGGAAACCAAAATTGAAAATATGCATAGAATTGAGAATATCATGCATCAGCAACAAAGTTTTAAAAGTGAAATGAATCGAGCTCAATGGGCATGTTTGGCAAGAGCTTTTCAGAAGCTTTTTGAGAGCTTTAACTGTTAATTTTGAACGATAAGCTCCTATTGTGTTAAAAGTTTTGTTTGGATACAACTAGCTTGAGCTTTATTTGAAAGAAAAAGCTCCAAAATGAAACGCTAGTTGAAGTAGCGTTTTGGGAGCTTTTAGTTTGGATGGGGCTTTTAATTTTTAAAATTACACAAATAACCCTTTCATAATTTTTGGTTGGAGCTTTTAATATCCACCTTTGTCATT
>JAOEHQ010039546.1:0-12438 GCA_025447715.1 Asclepias incarnata | reverse complement strand
CATGTCATATTTATAACTATTAATTATATTATAAGTTATAACAAAAACTTAATATGTTTAACCCGCGTATTACGCGGAAAATAATCTAGTTTTTGTATAGAAGAATAGATTTTAGTTTTTTTTTTTTTTAATTACTTTCACATTTTATAAAAGAGGAATGGGAATATGTGGCTGTATATTAGTTTGTGAGAGTTCTATTAATTAAATGAATTATAGTTCTAGTCCAAATCAAATTATATTTAAGGTATTACTTGAAGGTAAAGTTATTAGGGATATATTTATACCCTATATATATCCTAATAATACCCTAAAGAATAATTAATAATAATATAATCCCTTGTGTTATCTGTCGGCCGCAAAAAACGAAAACAAAGAAAGAAACCAATTGTTGGGGTCGTGGTCTTCGACGAACAGAAGAAACGAAAAAGACAGTCTTTTGTTAATTTGTTTAATTCGTATGAGATGAAAGAAGTTCCCTTTTCTCTTTTATAAGATTAATTTAAATTGATAACTTTTATAATATCCGAGTGAAGAAAATCCATCCTTTAAGAAATAAATCTGAAAGCTCCCGCCCCCCTCCCTCTAAAAATTCAGAATCGGTTTGTGGGTTCAACCGTTTTTCACCCTCAAAATCCCTCCTTTTCAGGCAAGCAAGTTTCTATCTTTATTATCTTGTTTAGACTTATATATTTGATATATATATATTTCGAAGATTCTTGAAGGAAAATATGTAGTAATTATGTATCTATAAGTTGACCGGGGTCTTTTTGTAAGCAGTCTCAGTCTCTCTACCCGACGGGTCTGGGTATGATTGTGTACGTCTCACCTACCCACCTATTGCGGGATTGGGTATCATCGTTGTTGTATCTATTAGTTGCCTTTTTTTAGTGTGTATATAAAATGTTTGATGAAAGTCCTCAGAGAATGCCAATTGATTTTATTTTTTTTAAATCCATTTTTTAAAAGGCTTTCTCTCTTTGTGTCTGAATTTTTAGATTTATTTTTGCTTTTTTTTTGGGTTAAAAGGGGATTTAGTCTAAAGGGTGTCTCATCACATCATTTAGGGCTAAAAAATTGATATAGAATGTTATATATGTTCAATAGTTTGCATAATACAAACATGGCCTTTTTATTAGTGCTAGTATTTACATTATTAACTTAAGGATTTTGCTAACGATACCTCGTGAGTAACAATCTGTTAATAAATAAGTCTTAAAAAAAATTCGAATAATTAAGTGCTTTCAAGCATCAAGGAAAAGAAAATGGGGCCGAAATACATAACTGAGTTTGTTGAAGATGTTTGAAATATATTTATTTGTAAATGTATTTTGGTACAAGTAATTGAAAATTAGCTGTTAATACTAGCCGTTAAGGCTATTGTTGGCATTTAATTAACGTATGGGATTGTTTACTTAGAAGTGTTTATCTGCTTAATTAACAAGCATGTACGACTTTCTTATATTTTAAGTGCTTAGTGGGTGTTTGTGATTTGCTTAGTTAAGTGTGTTTCTACTTATTGTTTATTTTACAGCAAATAAGATATAGCAAATACTCTCTCAGAAACTGCTTATTTGCTCATTGTGTAGGGAATAAGCTAAAAATAAGCACTTTAGGATAAGCAATCCTAAACCCCCTTATTCCTTCTAAAATAAGCAGATTGGCGGTTTTCTGAAGAGTTTGAGTCAGACTCTTTGTGTCTAGTTTAGGCGTTGCATAACCAATTTGTGTTAACACAAATCACGGTCTTCATTTCAGAGATTTTATCTGAATTGCGAGACTTTAGTATGGGTAAATGGTCATTTGATAATAGGGTAGCTCATATCACAGCCAATTGGGCTTTGGGGTTGCACTCATGAAATCATCTCAGAAGGTCGAGTTCCAAATCACATGTCTGTATCTGACTGAAGATGTCCTATCAACTTATATATAATGATATATCCACTAATCCACCTTTTATATTATAATATAAAAAAAAACACCCCCAAAAGGGTTGAACTAATTTTGGCTCATTAAAAGTATTCAATGTTCAAGTTTAGTCAAATTATATTTTATAATTTAAACTTTCATTCCTTCTGATGATCTTCAGAATTTTAGGTCTGCCACATTGTCATTTTTGGGATCTTTGCTAGCCTTTCTTGGCAATTTTCGTTAACTTAAATACCAAATGTAAGTATGTAACGATAAGCTTTCTGATGTGATGGATATTACAGATGATATTATAAATGAGTGTGGTGGATGATTCGCCGGTAACCTCATCTAGCAGTGATGATTTCGCCGCATTTCTTGATACAGAGTTGGATTCCACTTCTGATGCATCTCCTGAACCAGAAGAAGATGCCAATGAGATACATAATTCCGATATAAATAGGTGCGTGCTTATATTATTTCACTCGTATGGACATTCTTTTTATAACTGCAATTATTTGAAGTCTGGGTACTTTATAGGACAAAGAGGCAGAAGATCGAGGTGTTAGAAAGTGTGAGTGTCACAGAAGTCAATGATTCAACTTCTGAGCAGGAAACAACAAAAGCAATTGGTAAAACTTTTTTTTTTGTGTCTATATTTAGCAATTATAATCACATTATGCTTTACAAATTGTATTTTATGAGAGACACTTAAGAGTGTTTTTATTATCATGTCCAGAAGTATCAGTGAAGGAGGATAAATGCACACATCCTGGTGTTATTCGAGGAATGTGCATGAAATGTGGAGAAAAGATAGATACCCAGTCCGGTGTTGCATTCAGATATATACACAAGGTAATTTTTCTTTCTTGAATGAACGTAGTACTTTTACGTATTTTGCAAGCTTGATAACACTATTAAAATTTTGCAGGATCTGAGGCTTGCTGATGATGAGATTGCCCGACTGCGTGACAGAGATTTAAAGAGTTTATTTACCCGTAAAAAGCTTTGTTTGGTTCTTGATTTAGACCACACCTTACTTAATTCAACTCGTTTAATGGATCTAAAGCAAGAAGAAGGTCATTTACTAAACCCAAGTGATCCTATACAAGGTATTCTTTTACAGTAATTTGTGTGTCAACGCTTGTTAATATTTATTCCCATGATGATTATTAGTTCGTACCTATTTTAATACAACAGTAACATGATATTAATGTATTAACAGATGCATTAAGAGGCAGTCTATTCAAACTGGACTACATGAACTTGATGACAAAATTAAGACCCTTCGTTCATGCTTTCTTGAAAGAAGCAAGTAAACTCTTTGAGATGTACATTTACACCATGGGAGAACGTTCTTATGCACTAAAAATGGCAGACCTGCTTGACCCACAAATGGTTTACTTTGATTCTAGAGTGATTGCACAAGGCGATTGCACTCAAAGGCATCAGAAAGGCCTCGATGTGGTACTCGGGAATGAAAGCGCTGTGCTAATTCTTGATGATACAGAAGGAGTAAGCAAATGTCCATCACTTAGCAATTTGACACCATTTTTTGCTTTTCAAGTCCTGCATAAGCTCATGCATGCTTGCAGTTTGAGTTATACTTGTTTGACCGTTTTCAGTTTGTAAACTTCTTTCTGTGGTCATGCTAAAAGGTCATTACTTGTAATGGCAGGTGTGGGTGAAGCACAAGGAGAATCTGATTTTAATGGAAAGATATCATTATTTTGCTTCAAGCTGTGCGCAGTTTGGGTACACATGTCAATCGCTTTCTGAACTGAAATCTGATGAAAGTGAAGCTGATGGAGCTCTTGCAACTATTCTAGAACTGCTCAAGAAAATCCACAGTAAATTCTTTGATCCGGTACGTATCCCTAACCTGGCTATCTTTTCAACCAACGTATTTTGAGGCCTGAGAATTAATTTATATTCCAACTTACATAACAGGAACTCGGTGAGGATTTCGCAGATCGGGATGTAAGGAAGGTACAATATCAATCTTATAAATTCTTCTTCTACTCAAAATAGATAGATTCCGGGAAAATCCCCAATTGGTCGGTTCGTTGATTTGTGTCTCTTTAAGCCAGTCCCAACACTTACTTGCTCATTGTCCATTTTTTGTTGCATCACAAAAATGGAACTCATAATCATATCTTCCTTTTTTCTAATATGTGATTCTAAAGGGGTGTTTGAATGTTCGTTTTGATAATAGTTACACGAATAATCAACATTGTCAGATAATCAGCTCGAACAAAATAGATTGTAGAAGATAGTGTGATCTGCCTTTGCTTTTGAAGTTGTAATAATAAGATACTTGGATGTTTGGAAAATTCTCGGTACCTATAAAGTTCATAGAAAAAGTTAATCAAAAAATGCACTTTTGTGAAAAAGAAGAGATGTTCTGTGAAATGAGAATAAAAGTCTCTCATATTAGCTTTTGGTGGATGGGTTTATGTATGTTTAGCTAAGTTTTTAGACAATAAGACATGTTGCAGTCGTTATTTAAATCTGAGGATCGGTATCGAAACATCAAAACTTGATTAGTATGTCTGCGAATCACAATAATCAGATATTCTGTTCCAGAACGCAAATCCAAACACCCCTTAAAAACAAAACTGCTGAAGAATAGGCCCTCAACTCAATCTTACTGTTGCAGGTACTGGAGAGAGTTCGTAGTGAAGTCTTGAAGGGGTGTAGAATTTTGTTCAGTCATGTTTTCCCTACAAAATTTCAGGCGGAAAATCATCAGTTATGGAAGATGGCAGAACGACTAGGAGCTACGTGTGTAACAGAAGTCGACCCATCAGTGACACATGTCATTTCAACAGATCTTAGAACTGATAAGTCTCGCTGGGCTGTTCGGGAAAAGAAATATCTGGTTGATCCACGATGGTTAGAAGCTGCAAATTATCGGTGGCAGAGGCAACCTGAGGAGCAATTTCCTGCGAAGATAAGAAAAAGTTGATGATGTTTTATACATACTTGCCTTCTCATGATCAGATGTTATAGTCCTCAAAACTAGACCTATGCAGATCATCTTCGTGATAGATTATTCTACTAACAGAAGTTCTGATTATTGACATAACTGATAGAGTTGGAGGGAGATGAACATGCATTTTTGCATCATATTTGTTGTGAAATGGAAGCTTTTGTTGTATAGTACTTTATATCGAATCAAAATTTTTCCAAAGCTCTTTTGTTCGTGAATCTTGACTATTGAGGCATATGGCAACTAGCCTCGTTGGTGCTTTTAGCACGTATTCTACGGTAGACGTTTTGAAGCCCTTCTTTTTGTGGATCTCGCCTATCGACGCTTATGTCAACCAACCTAGTTGGTGCTTTTAGCGAAATGATCCTGTAGCATATCATTGAATTCGCTCACTTACGAACATTCTGAGTTATTAAATGTAAACATATCAAATAACTTGTGTTTTATCTTTAACTTTTTTCCGGTCTTATTCAAACATTTCACGTAACATATAAACTGAAATTGTAGATCTCTACTCCATTATTATAAAGTATAAGAGGAAGTGTCTTAGTTTTTTAAAATTTTAAGAACTTATATAGACATAGATGGGTTTTGTAAAACCTTCTTGGAACCAATTTAAGACAATAAACCTTTTGTATTTTTAAAGGTAATAAAAAATGAATTCAACCCGCATTCCCCGTGGTGAAGAATGGAATGCATTGCAAACATTATAAAATGAATACAAACGCTGTCGAATTTCATTATAAGGCCAAAACTATTCGCCGCTGCATCGCGCAGGCAATATTCTAGTTTTAATTAAAAGATATACACATATTTGTATAAAAGCTTTTACCCAATTCTTGCAACACACAAAATCATACCTGTTCAGTTATTGTCCACCCGATCCTTCAACAATTAAGTTTACAAAATTGTCTTTATTATCATATATGTATTTATACCAGAAAAACGTGACTTTATTGAACACAAACATTATACAACTACCTTTTTTTTTTTGCAAAACTTTAATATGATTTTTAAATAATTTCCAATAAAAGAGTGTCAATAGTTCAATAAACCCCCTTTAGGTATTAAAAACTTTCTTTTATTATTATTATTATTTTTTTTATCAACATCTTCTTTTAAAAACAACGTTTAGTGGTAAGACCATTCGTAACAGTTCACACTTTTCACCTACACTTTTTCCTGCCATATCAGCATCACCTTCTTACCTCTTTTACCTTCTCCATTTTCCCTTAACCATTCACCTACCCTTTGGACCCCACATTTATTTAATTATTAATAACATAATAAATTTAATATATATAGTGATTCACTCAGTGATATGGTTGGACCCCACACTTGTGAAAAAGAACAAATTAAGATACAGTGATTCACTCAGTGATATGGTTCACCGAGTCCAACATCACCTATGTATTTGACCGAGTAGATTTAAAGCTTTCACCATCCTTCACCTTTCTTCACCAACCCATATCACCTACCTCTTAACAATGGTCTAGAGTCATGTTTTCACATAAGAAGTTTCAGTTTTGAATATTGTCCTAGGCAATATCGTAGGGTGGTCAGGGAAAAAACTGAAACTGGCCTGAAACAAAAAGAAAAATCCGGTTAGACTGCTACATGCAAGCCAAAAAATGATTTGCTATCCCCGGATAACTTGAACATGGAAAACCTCTAATACCGAATATAGGTACTAAAACTCACAACGACAACCAAACAAGGAGATATTATCGACATCCAACCTTTGAGATCCCAACACATGACATGTTAGCCCAAGAAGACACCGACTTTCTCGAAGTCCAGAAAATATTTATTTAACCGACTTTATTGAATCACATAGTTTTTTGCAGTGTAAACAAAGAATGAAAGAAAGAAAAAATATGTTATAAAAGGACTATAATAGTAGGTCCACGAATCGTTCAATTCAACCAAAGTACAACCCCCAACCCTTGTCTAGAATTACATTAAAAAAGACATACAAATACCATATACACACGCAAACTTAATTAGCGTATATGTTTGTGACACATATTAGCGATAATTTAAATATTTAATGCACTCAACAAATCTTAAAATATTTTAAAAAACGTATTTTCATTTTGGTAATTTATTTTACAAATTATAATTTTAGTACAAATTATAAATTCACATTTTTATATTTTAATAAAGTTGAACTCATTAAATATTCGTTAATACTTGTGACAAAACAGAACCAACCGTCGAATTACTGTCTAACCTGAATATCTCATGATTATTTTCGAACATTTCCTTACCCGAGAGACTGTTCTTAACAAGATTTGAACCCGAGACCTGTGTCCTGATATTATCTTCTGGACCACGTAATGGGTATAACCAACTTTATTACATGTGACATTATTATATATATTTATTGAAGGCGCGAAATAAAGCTAAAAGTATATATAAATATATATATCATCATATATAGACACAGACCGAGACAGAAAATCTCCTATATTTTAGGAAGACAAAGATTTACACAACAAATTAATTCAATGGCTCTCCTTTCATACTTTAGAGATCGAGAAAGGTATGCATGCCTTTTTATTATATACTTGTCGTTCGATCTTTTGTTGAAAAAGTTTTGTGTTTTCTGTTTTGACTTTCTTGAAAAGGATCGGATATGTGTATATATGTATTTATTTGTTTTTTGTTTATTGATCATTAATATTAATAATAATAATTAGGATCCGAAACATGAATAATGGTGATGATCACAACAAAGATGATACAGCAACACAAATGCAACCACAACAAGAAAGAAAAACACAAACACAAACAGAAAGAAAAACCGAAACACAAATAGAAACACAAACGCCTCTTTCTTCAATCGCGAAAGCGTTTGAGGAGATATCGGATTTGATTAAGAAGGATAAGGATGTTGATTTACGTTTGAAGCCCTTTTGTGAAGCCTGTACCCATATATCTGTTCTTTTTGGTTGTCTTGGCATTGCTTTCAAATTCGCCGAAATGGAATACACCGCTAAGGTTTGTTTTTTTTTTTTTTCCTTTGTTTTCGGGTTTTTAATTATGTTATCAAGTTTTAACCGTTTCTTCTATTTTTATGAAATGTTTGGATTTGGATATACAGATATAGAGATAGAGATTTTGATTGTTTATTTGATTATTAAAGAATTTAGGAGGCTATTTCGTTCTGTGAAACCTTCTTCATATATATAAAGTGCTTATCTGCTATGAAAATAAGCGGGTACCAACTTGCTTATGTTTCAGTGTTTGTTAACTTGAAAACAAGCAGATAAATAGTTTCGTTCAAAACTGCTTAAAACACAAGCAGATATATGTTTTCTATTATAATTGGCAGCGTTTATGGAAGATCATTTAGTATTCGAGTAATGATGTTATACGTTAGTACGAAAACACTAGCAGGAAGTTAGTTTTCGTGCCTAATGCTCTTTAGGTTCTGCCCAACAAAAGGGGCATATATGGATCCAAAGATAAGATAGTATTTACTTATAAAAATGGCATTATCAACACTGTTAATATAAATATAAAAATGAAAAAGCATGTTTAGTCTTTCCCCCTTTGGTTATACTACCACATCTTTGAATGTTTTAGAAGAGAATAAATTGTTGATATTCGACTTTACGAAAATAAAGAGTCACTTTAGATGGCTGTTGAACACTTGAAAAGGAAGAACAACTAGACATTTGGAATAAGATGCCATATACGGGTTCCTTATGCATAGAATGTGTTCTGTTAGACTTTAAAGAAAGATGCCGCGAGCATATTACTGTAATCGCCAATCATTACTTCTTGACTTCATTACTACTTTGTGTTCTAGTTTGATGTTTTGTTAGAACCCTCTGGTTTAGATAAGGGAGTATAGAAAACAGGAAAGAGATAAACCAAATTAGGGACGTGGTCGGAATTAGTATCACTATCTTTAAGTTAAATGGCGCAGAATGGATCACGACACAGTGAATAACACTTGCTATGGGAGAATCAAGTTATCATAAAGTCACAAAAATTCAAGAACGACCATCTAGTATAGTATTATACTTGCTAAATAAACACATAAGATCAGAAAGTAATGATTAGGAAATTTTTGGATGCCCTGGATGGTGTTCGAATATAGTATAGTATATACTTGCTATATGGCGAGTTTTTGGCAGAATGGTGTTCGAATTTTTGGGTGTTTCAAAAAGGGTATTCCGTATTTGTGAAATTGTGGATTGACTAAAATTTACAAATGCATATTAAAGCTTTATTGGGCTTGGGAGCACCACCAAAGTAAGGAATCTTTTCAAAAACTACAATCCGCATTTCTCAAATGCGGATTGTAGTTTCAAAAAGATTCCTTGTATCGCATTTTACAAATGCATATTAAGCTTTATTGGGCTTGGGAACACCACAAAAGTAAGGAATCTTTTCAAAAACTACGATCCGTATTTCTTAAATGCAGTCGATCTGCATTTCAGAAATGCGGAATACCCATTTCTGAAACCCAAAAATTCAAACACTGTATGTTTAACTCAACTTGGAAAGAGCACCATTTGACAAAAAGTTCCCTGGATGGCTGGATGTATGAATTTGGATTTGAGAAAGTCTGCGAACACATTTGGCCTGTCAAGAGCACCATTTGGATTTTTTTTATCATCTACTTATGTGTTTCGTATATCTTGTCTTACAAATCAATAATTTCACATACCTTAGGGCGAACTAACTTGATGACTTGTGGTTTTCAGGTTCGTGATCTTCTTGAGGCATCAAAGAACTTCAGCACTTTAAGTACCGTCGTCGACTATGACTTAAAAAACAAGACAGTGAAATCACCTGGGAGCCATACTCGTAATCTCCGCAGAGTTAGGCAGGGTCTAGATCTCATCAGAGAATTGTTTCAGAATTTTTTATCTGCCGAGTATGTTTTCCTTTGAATGTACATTAATGTATGCATCATTTATGTTGCAATGAGTAATACATTGTTACGTTTTTTGATGTTCTTGTGATGTTTCAGGAATCACTCACTAAAAAAAGCGGCTACAACGGCATATCAACAAGTATGTGCACCATACCACACATGGGCAGTCAGAACCGCAGTTTCTGCTGGAATGTGCACTCTTCCTTCAAGGGGTCAACTTTTGTTGAATCTAAATGAAACAGGTGAGCCTGGTAATCAATAGACAATATACATTAAATCGGTCAGCATCGGTTTCTGACATCTCTATCTTGTTTGTTTTTTAACAGATAAATCAGCAGAGAAAGAAATGAGGAGGTACATAAAAGCATCACTTGATGTTATAAAAACCATTGACAATCTTTACATTTCTCGGGGGATTAAATTAGATTGGTGACTTTGTATGATCAAAGTCGGGTTGGGTTAGATTATGCACTCAATCCGGAATCGCTAATTGTAATAATCGCCAACAAGGATGTCTTCCTGGCAAATCCCCTTATTTGTATACACAGTTTCTTACTCCTTTGATTTGTATAGTTTAGATATTTCTTATGATATCTGTATATCTAACATTGGGGTTGGGAAGAACCATCAGCTAATATCTAATTCTGCTAATTTTCTAGTCAATTGATGTTCTTTTATTTTTTTCCTCTTGAGATGTTAATGTAGATTTTTGTAGAGATATAAATTGTTAATGTACAATGTTTATATCATAAGTTGGTCATTCACGGGAAATAAGGTCTTCGATGCGCAAAGAGAGATTTTAGCCTATGATATCATACCCGCGACTTGCTCTAGTAGCTTGAACAGGGATTCCTCTCCGTCTACCCATATGTATCGTACCCTCGATGAGAGCACATGTTTTTAACTTATGGTTTTACTTATCGAGTGGGTCGTATCAAGTTTTCTAAGACAGATTTGCGTGGTTCCGATCTTGTAGAGCTAGTTGGCCAAATTATCAGAAACCACATTACTAAAAAGAACACATAATGAACCAGATCACTAATCAAAACCAAATTTTGATGTTTGGAACAAGTCAAAAGGGGGCCGTGTTTGGTAGAAATATATTAATTAATATAAATATATATGCAGAGATTGTTTTGATTGATTGAATTAGTTGGAGTGATTGTGATTTATTCTGATTCTTTATCCCAGCCAAGCAAAAAAGATGAAAAATAGATTCTACATACAAACGAAATTGAAAAGGTATAAAAAACTACCCAATTATATGATCTTATATATTGCTCATGGTTTAAATAAAACAGCTATTAAAGTAAAACAAATAAAACAATTCTTTCTTTTAACTGAAAATCATTGTGCATCATGAAAATATACATGCATCGGTGTATATACTTGTGCTCTATGAATCTTTGTGAATCAATTTTGTCATGATCCAAAACCTTATCTTATTTGTTTTATTTTAATAGTTGTTTTACAATAACCAGCCTCTATACAATCCAATTATAAAAAAAGTGAAGCAAATGTCCATTCCATAGTAACAAACATTGGGGGTGTTTGGCTTTGGTTTTTGTAAAAGGTGTCTGCGTTAGTTTATTTTGAAGTTAATCATCTTATTTAAATTTGACTTATTTTCAATAAGCCAATTTATTGGCTTATTTTCAGATTTATACACTCATATTATGTAATTTTAAGTCATGATAAGAATATAAACTTCAAAATAAGAGCAAAGTTATTACATTAAGAAAAAAAATTAGTTGAGTATTCCAATTAAAATATTGGTATTGAATATATGATATTTTTTCTATCTAAATCTATTTGTTTACTTCTTTACATCTTCTAAATTGGAATTTGAATTTAAAAAAGCTATAAATATATATCTATCGTAATTTTTTTTAATAATGATAAATTCATAAGCTTATACATAAAATCAACAAAATTATTGGCTTATAGATAGATTCTATTCTTTTTCTTTTCTCGTCTTCACATCCAATCTTGTCATGTGTTTTGATTATTTTTTTAGACATGTTTAGACTTTGGCCATCTCTAACCGAAAACCTATTTTTATCTCATATCTTAGTTTTATAGTGTCAGTGTTAGCATGTTACTGAACATAACACTAAATCACTTTGTACCTCCAACCCTTCAGTTTTATAGATCCATTTTATGAACTTGCGTTTTAATTAAAAGAGCAAATAAAAACACCTAAAACAAAAGAGCAAAAAATTCAGATATTTAGCATTGAAAATATAAAAGTGAAGTCATAATTCATAAAACTGAAGATAAAATCTAGCTCCAGCCCTATAAAACTGGAAACCGGCGTTATGGCTCCATAAAACGAACCATAAGACCACTTGTAACCTTTCACCCCATAATCTTCAAAAGGTATTATCACGTTAGCATTACCTCATCTTTCTTTCCCATAACCAACACCTTTAAATTAATACCTATTATACCCCACAAGATATCCAAAAACCTAATCAAAATATTTATGGAAAAAAAAAACAGACCCATTCACCTTTTTAGCTAGCCGGTAGTGCCACCTCACCACCTTCATCGAGCCCCACCATTTACCTAACATAACCCCTCACCTCCCCGGGGGGGGGGGGGGGGGGGGGCGGTGGTAACCCAAGGGACCCAAAAACCCGTTACG
>JAOEHQ010039535.1:0-12438 GCA_025447715.1 Asclepias incarnata | reverse complement strand
TGAGGTTTCATCATTTTAGGGACGAAACTTGATTTTTGGGCAAACCACAGGGACCATTTAGGCACTTCTCTCTTTTTTTTAAAACTGATATATTTGTCATTTTGCATCATTTTACATTCATAAGCTTCAAACTCCAGCTATTTTTCCAAACACATATGTTATCAAAAACTCCAGCTACCAACTCAAGCTTCAAGCTCCAACTAGAGCTAGAGCTTATTTTTTTAAATAAAAAAAAAAGATTTTAAAATATAAGCTATGGATAAGTAGCTTATAAAAATAACTTGAGCTTATAATGCGTTGAATTCTTTAAATTATTTATATTTTATTTTATTGATATAATTTTATATCATTTTATATTAAGCTTCACTTCCAATTATTTTGCCAATACCTTTATGAATATAAAATTTTCAATTTCTAACTCTAATTATAAACTCTAGCTTTCAGCTACCAACTCCGATTTTCAGCCGGTTTATCAAACGTACCATTATGTTTTCCATAGGGCAGGCCCTGACATGTGCCATTTTATGAGAATGTGTGTACCAAATTCCTAACCTACACATCTATTGCATATGTTACATGTGACATATACTACCAAACTTGATGATATACAAAAGTTGTATGTTTTATAAAATAATATCGGAGAGTATAATATTTATATGTGGTTGTATACTTTGTATACGACACAATGTATATAGAGAGAGTATAACTGAATAAAGGTGAGATCGTTTTAACCAACTTGAATTCATTTTTAACACTCATTTTAATACTCCTTTTGTATTATTAGCTCAGTTTGAATCACTTGTGTTCGTCTTTTAAGTCTCCTTTCATTCTAAAAGCTTTTAATACTTCTTTATGTTATTAGCCGTTGCTAAGATATTCCTTGCCTTCACGCTTAAATCTGCTCTCGAAAGGTTTGAATATCCCATCATTTTTATGTCCTTTATGCACCAATGGTATTGAATCGATTGATCACATTACGAGGGAGTGTTTGATTGTGAAGACGGTTTGAAGTCGAATTCCAAATGGTTGGACTTCACGATTCCAACCTCTAGTGCCGCTAATGATCTGCTGCAATATTCACTCGTTGGCTCATCCGAAGAAAATAAAGAAAGTGATGGAATCCATCATTAACACCGTATGGTGGAGTATTTGGAGGTTTCGTAATGAGAGAGTCTTTAACCCAAATAAGAAACGTGATGTGGTTCTTTTTTTTTTATTATTTTGTTGTCGTTCATTCATTTTTATGGTATCATAATAGGAGTAGGAAACATAAGATTTGTCTTAAAAGCCTCTTTTCTATGTAATTTTTCTTGTGGCTCCGGTTGAGTTCTTTTCAACCGGTCCATTTTAATAATATTCATCTGTTGTTAAATATATATATATATATATATATATATGGCAAAAGTGAATATAAGGCTGTTCCATACCTAAACTTAGGTGTGGAACTCCTCACATACTATTTTTTTAATATTTTTTTGTATAATGAATAAATGATGGGGCCCTCATGTTTTTTATAGTTAAAATATTAAGGTATGAGGAGTTTCATACTTAAGCTTAGGTAAGAGACAGTCTTATATTCACATCCCTATAGTATATATATATATATGTAACACATTATAAAACATTTAAATCCCCTCCCCCCTCTTCTTAAAAAAAAACTTGATGTACCTATTTTACCTTCCAATCTATTACTATTATATCACTCAATCTTTTAAAATATCCACATTACTTTTTCAATAACATCACCTAAAATACCTATAATACCTTTATCCCGCCACCACCTTTACCACCACCACCACCGGTCGTCACTCACCTCCCACATCTCATCACCGTCACCATCACCCTGCCGCATTGTGCGGGTACATATCTAGTGTATGTATATATATATATATATATATATATATATATATATATATGTTGGTCGTTTTCCAAGATCCAATGATTGTATGCTATTTTAAGTAATGAAATACGGACCAAGACACACGACTTTAATTCCACTTGCAGCATTAAAGTTGCACCTAATTCTCTAACCTTTGCATCTAACAAAGGTATACCCCATCCAAATTAAAAATTGTTATTGTATAGTTTTTTTTTTTTTATATTATGGTAGCATGATCTTTCTTTGTAAGTTTTTTTGATAGTGTTGGCAATTTTTGGCTGTGTTTACCAACATATTGTAGTCGGGCCGTAAGTGAACAGTGTATGTTAGACGAGAATATCGTTTATGTTTGTTTTTAATGAACGAACTTCCCATCAAACATGAACGGTTCATTGATGTTAGTTAGTTTGCGTTCATATGTGTTTGTGTGTTTTCTTTTTTATTGCTTTTTTGGTTCATGTTCGTTTATGAACACAAATGAAAGAAAATGAAAAGAACTTTATATTTGGTTACAAATTCATGAACCATTCGGTTTAAATGAATGAACATGAGAAAAAGGTGTGATGTCTCGTGCGTTTCTAAAATTGTATTATAGCCTATGTTGTTTTCTGAAAAAAAAAATTAGATTTATTTTTAAACTAAAATTAAGATAGAAATAATTGATTAGCATTTTTTGTTTTTAAATTACAAACAAAGTTATATTTTCTTTTACATATTTAAGCGAATCAGAAAAAAAAAAGAAGAAAAAAAGTAAGCTACTTGCAACTAATGTAGTTACCAAATTAGTTGATTAAAAATATGTTAAATTATTTTTATAACGATTTGTTAAATTATTTTTATAACAATATATTAAAATTACCTGTCCATCAGACGAGACCTAAAACTAGTATATATATATATATATATATATATATATATATATTTCTGTATTTTTTATATAAAAAATGCTTTATTTTTTTCAGGAATAAAATATCCTGTATAAATGATAAATATATTTTAAAAAATGATAAATATATTAAAAATGAGATTTTCTTAATCAAAATACACAATTCTCAAAATAATATTTTGACACTTTAAAGGTCATAATTAAGTTTAGTATTTTGCTAACCATAGTTTTTAAGATAGAATTAATACGTAATAAAATGTTGTATATAAAAATAGTGATATATTTGACATAATTCTATCTAAGGATTATAATTAACAAAATATTTGATTTTTAATAAATATATGTTTATTTTATATCAATCATAAATTATATGATTTTTATACGTGACATAGATATATTTAATTTAATATTAGTACATTTAAAGCGGAGGTCAATTTGTGATTATGTGATAAATTAAATAGATAAATTTAAACCGAAGAGGAATGAGATCATAATTTCACTATCAAAATGAACTTTAGTAATATAAAATTTCAAACAACTTGCACAAAAAGACATGACGTAACAATCAACCGCATCAATTTGTTTTAAACTATTAGACAACAAAAATTATAATCATAACGGGTTTTCTAACTTTGTATCTGGTATTATTGGTGTCTAGATTTATTATAAAAAAAAATGAAAAAACAAGAAAGTCACGGCAAATTGTATATTATTTATTTATAGTTTATGGTTTTATTTATGAGTAACTAGGTTATTTACCGTATAACATATAAACTTATTAAATTAATTGTCTCATTTTAAGTATCAAAAAACTCATGACCGACCTTGAAATCATCATTACGAAATGTCTAATATAAGAAAATTTAAATCAACTAAAATAAGAGTCTCCATAGACTAACGTCATATAGCCTACCTAAGTTGCTCTTATGTTCCTTC
Source organism: Asclepias incarnata (assembly GCA_025447715.1). Taxonomy (NCBI): domain Eukaryota; kingdom Viridiplantae; phylum Streptophyta; class Magnoliopsida; order Gentianales; family Apocynaceae; genus Asclepias; species Asclepias incarnata. The sequence continues at coordinate 8,737 of JAOEHQ010039535.1, read as the reverse complement.
TTTATATGTAAGATACATTTGACATGTTAGAAAAACAAATTTCATTTTATTAAAAACTGAGTAAAATAAATGATTAGACACTATATACATAAACTAGATGCTTATATGTGAAGAGGCTGGTCAATAGACCATTAGGGTGACTCTCACCTGATATGATATGATGGCAAGTTAATGCGCTCCATTGGCATTGTTTAGGACATGCATAACCAAAATCCTAGTGTAAGTGTGGTAGACATCATAAACACAATTGCTCCCAAGAGATCACCATGTGATAAGCTTACAGATGCATCGTTGTTTAACACATCTGAGTTTTAACGACGAGAGGTCCCACAAAATACCAACGGGTCATTAGTGATGACACTAATGCTCCTAGTATAGTGATAAGGATAACCCAGATTTCTTTCCCGAAAGAGTGTGACAAGAAAACACTACACTAATCTGTAAGAAAATATCATACGTAAGGTAAGACACCAAATGTGGATGTAAAGATGTGGCTACCTAGCATACACAAATAGTATATAAAAAAGGTCGTAGTCTAGTGATGGAAAGGTGTGTCTATCATGACTTCACTTGTGATGATTTTGAATATCTTGTTTGTGTTCGTTTGTTCGACAAGCTCAGAAGCTCTTCATTAGATAGCACTACACAGAGTGTGAACGTTTGCTCAACAATCTGTATACTCTGTAATACCTAAATTCAAGACGTTTACTAATGAATTGGGCTTTATATGTGTGTGTACGACTCTCGAGTCAACTATCGACCTGGATTGCATATATATGCAAGGTCGCTAGCTTGAGAGAAAATATTCTCTAAGGGATCAGAGGGTTCCCTGGCACTTACCCTTTTTTATATATATATATTTTTGGAGTTTTTTTTAAAACAGTCTCTTTATTAGGTAAGAATATAACAGCCGCATCTCATTTCTATAGGTCTTGTCTTTTATAGGATTAAGTATCCTATTGTGTTATATCTTGCATCATGTAAAATTATTTTGGGATTAACATCCTTTCAAGTTGGTTTCAATAAGACATATTGGGTGTTTTATGAAATAGAAAAATAAAAAATAAAAAAATAAGACCCTTATTTTAATCCCTCTATTTTATTAAATATGAAGTATGTGTTTTTCTTTTCTCAAAAAACATCCAACATAATAGGTCATGTTAAAAACTACTTTATAAATACGAAAGTATGTTTTTCCTTCTTATACAAAATACTAACATAGCAGTTCATGTACTCATGTTCTAATTTTGGAACATCTTTGAACCATTATTTTGAGGAATGAAATAGTAAATAGGGTTTAGTACTTTAAAATGTAAGTAACTTATCTCGTTTTGTTATTGTGGGTAAGCAACTTTAATCTTGTGCATTGTATGTAAGTAACTTGTTATTTTGATCAAATCATGTAATATTTTTACTTGCACCAATCAAAAACTTGCACGTGGCAGCTCATATGATTGCCACGTATACATTTTTACATGATTCGATTTAAATAACAAGTTACTTACATACAATGCACAAGATTAAAGTTACATATCCACAATGACAAAACGAGATAAGTTGCTTACATTTTGAAGTACTAAACCCTAGTAAATAAGATCAAAGTGGCATTCATGAATTTCTTTTGCCGAATGATGGACCCTTTGATGATTGTTGTCTTTTTGTAATCAAAAAATAAAACCCATGCCGCTAGGAGCATTTATCTCATAAATATTTTAAATAAAGAATATATATTATATACATTTTAATACTCGGGTGATGGAAAAAAAGAGTTTAAAAAACTGCAAAGCACCAATGTCACCCCCATAAATCAATACCAACAACAAAACCTTTTCCTCTTTTCTTTCTCCTGCTGTCTTTTATATGTATCTATTCTCATTCTATAATTGTACTTATACTAGTTCTTGTTCTGGGGTTCTTTAATGTGAAAAAGACTTGTTTTTTCTTCCATTAAAAGCCATTTTCACTTCAAAGTTTTCAACTTTCTTCAAGTTAGAGTGACAACTTTTGTTAAAAGAAAGAAGAAATGTATGCAGAAAGTGGCCTAATGTTCCCTTATTATCAGAGTTTCTCAACTGATGTTCAACAATTTTATGATTTCTGTTACTCACCCAAATCCAATTCTTGCTTGGTAATTTCCTTTTCTTTCTTTCTTTTTCTTTTTTTTTTTACTACTTTTTCCATGTTAAATGCTTAGCGGTGGCTAGGAGACCTGATTTTTTTACTAGAGGTCTCACGATTCGAACCTGACTGGGTAACATCTTAGGGGTGGACAGGGAAAGGGTTTGGAAACGGCCACAGGATACTCCCGCGTAGTCAAAAGACTTGCCATCCCCGGTTAACCTGAATAGGGAAAACCTCTCATATGTTTACCCGTTGGTTTACTAATGTTAAATGCTTCAATAATTGTGAACAAAAACTAGCTTTTTGGTTATATTTAGTTATTTGCATTTGGCTTATCTTTGATAAGCCCCATTTTTGTGGCTTATTTTTGGATTTATGAGCTTATCGTGACTTGTAATTGCAAAATAAGCCCAAAAATAAGCTACAAAAATGGGGCTTATCAAAGACTAGCTAAATGAAAATAAGCAAATAAGCCATAAAATAAGCTAAACCCAAATCTTGCCATGGAGTAGTTTAGTATTATTGGGGTAGTTTAGGAGTATTGTAATTTGCTGTTCAAAAAAAAAAAAAAAAAAAAAACCTTAATTTTGTCTTTTGAGATTTCCAAGATTCGGGTATTGGAAATCTTGAATTGAAATGCAAGTACAGCCAATTTTGTGTGTTTTTATTATTTGCAAATTTAATGTAGAATTTTTAGTGTTTTTGTTGTTTCTTGAATAGATTGGGCTAAAAGAAGCTTGCTTTATCAATTTGTTAGGTGAATTAGTATAGGTTCTTGATGAATTATTTATCAATTTCTTGGTTACCATCTAGAAAGAAGGTGAAATCAAGTTGGTTTTTGATGAAATATTATTATAAATTTTCTGTTTTTAGAGAGACCATGAAACCGAATGGGCGAATACGAATAGTGATTTGAACAGACTAATTGGACATTTTTCAGATTTTAATTTTCGAATCAATTAAATTATCTTTTTAGGACAACAATCAGTTGGTTTAAGTTCTTTCCCATTTATAAAAGAAATGAGAAGTATGCCATCAAAGAAGATACAGTTGGTTTTTTGGCGCCTTTTCGATTAAAGATTCACTTTTTCACCGCACTTGCGAGTGCTTGGTGTTGAGAGAAGATTAGTCAAAGTAAACTCCAACATCTGCAAAGTTAATTTTTGTTCAGTGGTTTGTTTAGATGGGATTTCTAGTTTTGGAAAAACAAAAATGACCTGTAACTATTAAATTAAATTCTTCTTGTCGAAAGGTGCGCTATCATTATTTAAGCTAGATCCATGTTTTTGGTTGTTCAAAGATTCGTGCTTTTTATTCGTGTAACATATTTCTAATGATTTTCCACCTCTTTTTTTGTTTGTAATACAGGATACTGGAGTTCAGAGCTCTGATATATCAGATTATGATCTCGGGGTTGAAGGGGATCTTTTCAAAGCACCAGAACCGATAATTGACCAACCATTGACCACCCTTGACCCCATGACTGCCGCCATGTCAATGATCTCTTGTGGAGAAGACAACATTTCTTCACAAGATCTCAGTTTTACTGATATCGAATCACTTCAAACTGAGGACTTTTTAAATGATGTTTTACATGAATATAAAGATATCCGGGAGATTGGAGAAACCGAAACATCACCACTCTCGGAGGTTTTGAATTATAAGTTCCCAGTTAAACCAGATGAGAGTTTCGTCGTGAAAGAAAATGTGCATCCTCCTGGACAGATCCCGAAAAGTATGAGCTCTGATTGTTTAAGCTCAAAGGAGTGGATTCAAGGGGCTCAAATTAAGCCTAGTTTTCCGAATATTACTGAAGTGGACTTTGGAAATATTTACGGAATGCGAAGGGCGTTCAGTGAAGGAGACATAAAGGTTCTGTTTTTGTCCTGTTTTTGCATTGCGTTCGGCATGGAAGCGTTTAGTTTTTCTATGGTTTTAAAAAGCGCGCCTTAGGCGCGCTTAAGCGCTAGGCGCAAGCCTCAAAGCTTTTTGGTACCCAAGGCGCAGGGTGTACAAAAAGCGCTCGCTTTTTGGGCTTAAGCGCTAGGCGCAAGCCTTAGAGCTTTTTGTACACAACAAGATTTTTTTCCTTAATAATTAAAATTTTTTTTCCTTAACTTTTCTTTCTCAACCAGATTGATCTCTTCTTTCTTCTTCCTCAACGAGACAAACAATCTTTTGGGGGTTTCTTTTCAAACACCAAATTTGATCAAAGTCGGACTTAAACGAGGTTCTTAATGATGGTGTTTTGGTATTTTATGTGTTATAAGTACTATATATATAATTTAATAAATTATTTTTTATAAGTGTGCGCCTCGCGTACGAAAAGCTCGCCGCTTTTGCGCTTTGCGCTTCGGAAATGGACCATGTCGCTTTTGTGCGCCTATCGCCTTTTAAAACCATTTCTACATATTTTGTTGTTAAAGGTGGCAAGATGAGCTGGCTGGGTAACAGGTTGATATGGGCCACTTTTAGGACTGGTTAAGACGAATGATTAAAATAATATTCTGAATCTTTGAATAAAATGATGAAGGAGCTTGTATTTCATTGAACATAAACTTTTTACGACTTTCACCAATCTGACCCATCACCCTTTTAGCTAAAAAAAATATTCAGTTGACCTGTTTGACATCAAACATAACTCAGTGGACCCTTTCATAAGTAGAAGTTGAACACATGACCATTTAACAGATATTAGAAATAGACTTTTTACGACTTTCAACCAATCTGGCTCATTCCTCTTTTGGATTAAAGAAAGATTTGACCCGTTTGATATGAAACACAACCCAAGTCGACCTAGTCGCAAGTAAATGGGTCAATATATTAACCTAGTCTTAATTTGAGCCATTTAGTTGATATTAGAGGATAGGTGAAAGTTGTTACTTGCTAGCAACTACAAACTGCAAAGTGAGTGGTCAGTATCCTTCATTTTCCATGTTTATACTGTATCAAAGATTGATTTGTTTTGCTCTCTAAGGATCCCAACGGCCCCTCAGTTTGTTAGGGGTTAGATCGGTCCTTTCCCTTACTCGGGGGTGAATTGGTCCTTTGAATATTTAATTTGCATTGAAAGATGGGCTCCCTATATCTTGACCTTTTTATTTTTAATCTTGACTCTTATGTTGTCTTGAACTCAATCCCTTGTTCTCTAAGGTGACCCGTTTGTGTACCATGCCCTTTAAAGCAGGAATTCAAATACAGTCACATGTCACTCAACAGCTAGAAAGTATATGATAGAAACCAGTCGTGTTATGTCCACTCACATGGAAGCTAGGTTATGCATGTGCATACCCTTAAATTATTTTTTAGTTATTTATACATTCATAGTACGAAAAGAAAAAACTAATTTTAATTTTTTTTATTGCTATGCATCTTGTCAAAAATAACAATAATAATAATGGTAGTATGCTGCATGGCCCGACCTAAATAATAATTTTGAAATTTTTTTTATGACAGACTCTTGCTAATGGAAATGGAGGCCATAGGCATTTGTCTCCTAGGCAGCCACAACTCATTAGTGAACACACCACTGAAGACCGCTGGCAGAAGCTCTCAAGATACAGGAGTAAGAAGACGAAGAGGAATTTTGGTAGAAAAATAAAGGTATTTGGTTGCTAAATCAACTTCTCCTTATGCTTTTTTTTATTTTTTGGAATCAAGATGTTAAAGGTGGCAAGATGGGTGGGTCAGGAAACGTGTCTATACGGGTTGGGTTTGAAGGGTCACTTTTGTTACGAGTATACATGGTCTGGCTGTTTCTTTCGTGAAAAAGAAAAAAAATGCCCAGGCTGGGCCAAGCTGGATTAGCCCACAAACGCTTTTGTCCAGTTAAATTTTATTTTTATTTATAAATAGTTAAGGTGATAATTATAGTTACAAAACAATATTTATTTCAACAGTATATTCTAAATTTTAAATCATGAATAAAAGGATTTATGAGATTGCATGCATTAAAATTAGATGTTACGACTTTCAACCCGGTTGACCCATTCCCCTTGAATATGAAATACAACCCAAATCGACCCACTCATTAGTAAATGCATCGAAAACGCCACCTCTTTTAACGATAGAGCCATGGTGCAGCCAAACTAGTGAAAATTGTCATGCGAGAGTTGATTAAAATTGACTTTGACTTTGTTTTGGTTCAGTATGCATGTAGGAAGGCATTAGCAGACAGTCAACCAAGGATCAGGGGAAGGTTTGCAAAGACGGAGTGAAATCGTGACAAAAGCAATGTAGAAAAACTGTGTAGAATATGAAGTAGTCGGGGTTGGCCAAAGTCAAAAGTTGGGTTTTGCTAAATAAGCTTTCTTATTGTATGGTATGTTATTAGAAGATGCAATAATGATGTAGTTCTTGTACATTCCAAATGTTGAATCCATGTTTGTATACAGTTGGTTCTTTAAATTCTACTACTTTTGTTGAGTCAAATGATGAACTGACCTCTCAAAGTAATTGTCCACCGTAGATTTGTATAATTGCTTCTTCTTTTTTTTTGAGTTAATTGCATAAATCGTCCCTGTGGTTTACACAAAATTACGGTTCACATCCCTTCAAAGATTTTTTAATGGTTTTGATCCTTAATGCAACTTTTTTTAGTGGTTTTAGTCATTTTCAAATGATTATAATTGCATAAATCGTCCCTGTGGTTTACACAAAATCACACTTTTTTTAGTGGTTTTAGTCCTTCAAAAGAACTAAAACCACTAAAATAACTTGCATCAGGGACCAAAACCACTAAAAAATATTTGGAGGGATGTAAACCGCGATTTTGTATAAACCACAGGGACGATTTATGCAATTAACTCCTAAACTAAAATATATCTATTTATCGTAAGTAGATTATTTTAATTAATATTTTATTTAATCTATATTATGTTATAAATCATTTGAAGTGTGTGTTGTAAAATTTAAATTTTTAAGTACATGTATTTTTATTTTATTTTTTGAAAGGTGAAGTACATGTATTTAACACTCTAACAACATTTAACTAGGTTTTTTCTCATTCGTTGCACGAACTGACATAAATTTCTAAAAACTAACTCAATAAAAGCTCAATATAAAAATAAAAAACTATTCAGCGAAAACCGCACATAATTTTATTAGAGCAATTCGTTACTTTTGACACTCACATATTATCGATCCATATTTATCTATCCTAATACAAGTTTATGAGTTTATTTGGTCATTTTAAAATTATTTATCTATCTATTAATCTAACTAAAACATGATTGAAAATTTTAGAATGAGACATTCATGTATCAATATCATAACTTTAGATCATACTATTACTAATAACAAAAATAGTATTAGGTCTTAACCACCACTTTTTTATAATACATGTTTTCTCATTACCAGACTATCATTGCACCACAAAAGTGCATGTAATAAATTATGTTCAATTTTTTTTTATTTTTGCTTATACAAAAGTAATTTTATATATATTTAATCCGTACATAATACGGGATAATGATTAAGACTATTAATCTGATATAAACAAAAAGTTTACCTATTTTTGATTTTTCTAATATATCTTTTGGGTTTATCATATACGAAAAAACAATGGCAAGTTTTGGTTTATGTTTTAAGTTGGTCGAAGTTTAAGTTTATGACCAATTAATGTAAGGTTGAATGTGAAATTATTTAAGGAAACAAGTTGGTATGCTTAATTTAGCGCGAAGCTAGTGTTATGGACTCAAAGCTAGGATCGTAATGTTTTTCGGTCATCGAAAACAAAACGTTTTAAAATTATTGAGTCGTAATCTCATGAAACAAGTTAACAAGTCGGAAACAAGATTAAGCGTGTAAACAAACGAAATGAATGGCATTTCTAATAAGTTAAGATCACCGTACTTAGGACGTTTTCGTATGGAAACAATGATTGATGTGATAACATGTTTGATAAGACGCGAGTTGGAAGGACGTTGACCTATCTCTCCATATTCTATTTGTTTGCTTGACGGCTATCAAGTGAGTTTCATAGCCCCTACTTTTCGTATGTTTTGGGGTGAAAAGTGTACTCGTAGTGTCAATAGTTTTTAATGTACAATATATTGTTGAGTATCTGTATAGGATTACCTATGTATATAGTGATATATGTGATACAAGTTTAATTACGTGTGTCAGCTTACTGTAAGTATTCCTATAGCCTCGCTTATATTTTACAAATTAATTGGTCGTATTGACACAAAACAATATTCATGATTTTTAAACGTACGAACTCACCAACCTAGTGTTGACACATTTTATTATCTAACTAAAATTAGAGGAAAAAATAAATATTTTTAATAAGATAAAATGATCTGGTATTTTGTTTTAATGAGTGTCAATTGTAGCATTTGATGACCAATCTATTATTGCATGTGCTGATGTGCATACTTTTGTAGTTTTGCCAATCAATGTCGTTAATGAATGCAGTAAATTATGGTGATCAATTCTTCAATTATGTAATTATATGATCTAGTTGGATTTAATCTTGGTCCCTATATATAGTTTACGTGTCAAAGCACTAAAGTAGGGATTGTATGTCAAGTTTCATGGTTGCATATATACATAACATGTTGAAACAATTGATTTTCGTTAATGCACCCTTTAAACGATTAACAGTTGTTTCTAG
>JAOEHQ010039524.1:0-12439 GCA_025447715.1 Asclepias incarnata | reverse complement strand
AAGTTGAAAAGTGAATGGAATCTAAAAAAATCAGATCAAAAAGTTTCTGGACCCACTATTATGTTGCGTCCCATATGGAACGCGGGGGAGCATTTTTTGTTGCAGCACGCCTACCTGATCCCTGTGCATGGCCTTCTGATAGCGTTCTGTGACCTTTTTAGGCGTGCCATAAGAGGAGCACGCCTTACTCCTCGTGGTCTTAGTAGGCTATTTAACAAGATAAGTCACCACAAATACTTCCTTTGGCAACACTATTTAAACAAAAATAAAAATAAAAACAACCATGCAAACGTTCTAAAATATTCTTTTCTATTTTCAAATGAAAAAGGTTTTGGGTAATTATTTTTAACAAAATATTATATTATAATTAATAACCTTTCGTAAAAAACATTTTATATTGTATATAAAAAACCTTAGCATATATTTTAAAAGAGAAAATTGGCAACAACCAAAAAAAGGAAAAACAATTAATATATTTTATATTAGTAAAGAGGTAAACTTAATTGCATGGGAAAAAAAAAAGAGATAAATATCAAAACTAAGTCAATAAAAGGTTTGCTTGATAACTTGTCAAATATTTGTCAATGATTGATCAAAACTAAACCAGTTAATGGCTAACACAATCAAATTTTGACGAGTCATCAACCTATCCATTTATTGGTTTCATTTTCATTTGTAACATATTTTTTAATGAAATTAACCTTACCGCTTTATTGAAAATTTAAAGTGTCTAAAATGAAATTTATTTCGTTTCCATCCCAACACGTGGAGAAACTTACGTCGTTAACTTCAACATGTGGAGGAACTTACGTCGTTAAATTGAATTTCTTTTTAGGAAAATCGGTTAATCTTAACTCCCAACATGTACCATGAAGGCATTTAATTCAACTGTCTATGCTTTTCTATAACTTTGGTACGAAAAGTATATATTGCTAATTTTGGATTCACCAAAGATACAAAGACAAAAATAAATATCACGTCACATATATAATACCTAAAATCAAAGTACTTAAAATTCCATTTTTCATTAAAAGGCTGGTTTGTCCTCAACATGTACATTGCCCTTTTATATTGAGCTAACTAACTTTTTAAATGCAAAAAGTTTGGAAACTATAACTGTCTTGCATTGGTCCCAGTCACAATACGTTTATTACCTCTTATAAAGAGTTTACCTCGAAATTGATAAATCAAAAATGTCAATTTCCTTTATTCACTAATTTAAACATCTCCACTTAATATACTTTTAATAATTTTAATTAAATAATTTACTGATAGATCCATCAACTTTTAAAATAATTACACTACTCTCTTTTACATCAATTACCTTTATAATAATAACCACACCGCCGCCGCCGCCACCGCCGCCCGTCACTGCTACCACCACAACGTTGCCGCTACAACTATCGCCGCTGCATCGTGCGGGCATGTGTCTAGTACATTTAATTAATGCGGTCATGACTCATGAATGTATACTAGATTACTACTTCGAACTCCATTTCTCACTAGAACTAACTCTTAATATTTGTTCAAGCTTGTTAAACTTATTAACGCATACTTACTAATACTAATGATTTGATGCTTGCAACACCCATAATTTCAAAAACCTGGATTTTCATAATTTTTCATGAATAATGTAAACACACATGCGAAAATCATGTTTAAAATTCGTTAACCAACTAAAACCCAATTAGTTAACGTACAAAATGGTGTTACTGGTCATACCCAAACATTATTCCAAATGAAATCCAAGTACAAACATAACCAACAAAGTAAAATGTCTAAAAAGGACATTAAGACGCTAAGGTCTTCAAGTCCTCAACGATTATCAGTTCTACTTTTGCTTATCGGTGAAAGAGAAAAAAGGAAAAATAGAAACACGATGATTTAACATGATTGGACATTAATGAGAGTGATTAAAAAAAAAAAAAAAAACTCTCTATTCGGCTATATTAAACTTTATTTATTACACGAATTCCTAACTTTGCGTATCTTCTAATCTCTAACTAATAAACAAGATATACCAGTAGTAATAGAAATAGAATGTATTTGTGGCTTTGTGATAGGTGCGTGGGGCAAGGCTAAAAGATACCGTTGAAATCGCATCTCTCAAACCATGTCACTTAACGGTCATCGAAGGTACACAACTATAAACTTCTTATTTCCATCCAAAAATTCTTCAGGGTCTAACTTAACAACTTTCAAACCCAAGGGGCTCAATTTTCAAGTACTCTCAAAATTTTCCTTGCAGAGGATTACACCGAAGATCTCGCCGTCGCGCACGTGCGACGGTTACTGGATATCGTCGCCTGCACCACCGCGTTCGGCGGCACGTCAACCAAAAACACCGCCGGAATCCGACCGGCAAGCGATGAATCGAAATCTCCGAAAACGGAAGTTACAATCAGTTCCGATCAGTCTGAGAAAGTTGATCCGACGGCGGAAATTTATCCGCCCCCGAAGCTTGGCCAGTTTTATGATTTCTTCTCCTTCTCTCACCTCACACCTCCTATCCAATGTATGTATAGGTTTTTATGAATTTTATATATTATATTATATTATATTGCTAGTAAGTAATGTAATTTGGATTAGCTTATTGTTTATCGGCTTATGAGAATTATTGCCTCATATGTCGACAGGTGAACTTAAATGGCTTTTTGATATGCCAATAAGCTTAAAAAATAAGCTAATTCGGACACTCCCCAAAACTCCAACGCTTTGGGGAATTTGATATATAGTAACTTACATGAATTGTTTATGTGGTTTTCTAAAAGTTTGTAACATAAGGTTCTTTTATTTGGACGGATGTTAAAACAAAGGATGATCCGTGTAACTTTTAAACGTGGGTTTCCAACCGCTATCGGCTGTCCAAATACAATGCCGCCTGTGCTACACGTATTAAAAGAAATGATGGATCCATGTAATTTTTAAATATCAAAGGACAATACGTTTAAAGGCATGTTCCAGACATATATTCGTTCCGTCTCAAAATAATTGTACACTAGACAAAAACATATAATTTGAAAATAAGTAGTTATTACAGAATGTTTTTAGGAAAATAACATTTTTTACCTTCACGGCATTTTAAAACTTTAATGACTAAAAAGGACTGTATAAACAATAATTTTTTTCACATTATATTCCCTTATAGTTCAAACTATTGATGAAATACTGTCTTATATTTTTATTTGGTAAAAGGCAGGTGTTAATAGCTTGCATGATTGTTTTGCAGATATTAGGAGATCTGCTCGGCCGTTTCTTGAAGATAAAACAGATGATGATTTCTTTCAAATTGATGTGAGCATCTTCGTTGTATTTTGTTTACTTGCTTTTAAAATGTATGAATCACTATTGTTTTCTAGACACGTTCAAGCTGTTAAGTATGTGCATGAACTGCTAATATGAGTTCACCGGTGTCTACTTTCATTTGTAGGTGCGTGTTTGTAGCGGGAAGCCAATGACTATTGTTGCTTCCAGAAAAGGGTTCTATCCAGCTGGAAAACGTATTCTTATAAGTCATTCGTTGGTTGGTCTTTTGCAGCAGACGAGTCGTATATTTGAGGGTGTAAGTAAAAATCAAATACTTTTTTATTTGTTCTTAACCCATGTTTCGTTTAATCAAGTTTGTTACGTGTTCCATAAAATTTGAATGTCTTAAACTGCAGGCATACAAAGCTCTCATGAAAGCATTCATTGAGCACAATAAAGTAAGTTATATAAACTGATCATTTTGGCAACATATTTTGAGTGAAGTTTTCATATAAATGTCTATATTCTTGTCTCAGTTTGGTAATCTCCCTTACGGTTTTCGAGCAAACACCTGGGCCGTACCTCCGGTTGTTGCAGACAATCCTTCACTTTTCCCACCACTTCCCGTAGAAGATGAAAATTGGGGAGGAAATGGTGGTGGTCAAGGAAGAGATGGTAAACATGATCATAGACAGTGGGCAAAGGAATTTTCAATTTTAGCAGCAATGCCTTGTAAAACTCAAGAAGAGAGGCAAGTTAGAGATAGGAAAGCTTTTCTACTTCACTGTTTATTTGTCGACGTATCAGTTTTGAAAGCAGTGGCTGCCATTAAAAGTCTTGCAGAAAGTAGCAACTGTTCTACGATTGTTTCCATTAACTCAGTTTTACATGAAGAGAAAGTTGGAGATTTGGTTATCAGAATTACAAGAGATGTGGCAGATGCAAGCACAAAGATTGATGGTAAAAATGATGGAAGTCGTGTTCTTGGATTGTCACAGGAGGAGCTTGCTAAAAGAAACTTGCTTAAAGGCGTAACAGCAGACGAGAGCGCAACCGTTCACGTCAGTATTTTTAATTAGTTGATGTGGCTATTTTTTACCATTTATTTTGTTCTGAAAAATTGGTGCTATTATGCAGGATACTTCTACTCTAGGCATAGTGGTTGTTAGACACTGTGGTTATACTGCTGTTGTGAAAGTTGAAGGTGAGGTAAATTGGGATGAAAAACCGATCCCCCAGGACCTTGACATTGAAGACCAACCTGAAGGAGGGGCTAATGCTTTGAATGTCAATAGGTCAGTCAGTTAAACCCTCTTTACCAATATATACATTTATTTTTCTTGTACTCAGTGAGTTTTGTTGCGTACCGACTAAATGATCTGTTGATATACTTATGTCCCTATGCTACAAGTTAGATGTGGCAACTTCGACCCATTTTCTTGGTCATATGGGTAGATTAATAAAACATCAGCTAAAAACGAAACTCAACCTGAGTTGTTTCGACCCATACAGAGATGGCCCATTTTGACCCATTACTCAACCAAGCAACCTGCTCATTAGTTGCCTCTACTAAAGTGTTCGTTTTATATACGTTTTTTGCTTTTGCTAATTAATTTTCCTCTCCCTTACTGTTTGTCAGTTTAAGGATGCTATTACATAAGTCATCAGCACCATCACCATCTGCTGCAGTACAACGGGTGCAGGGTTCAGATGTTGAAGATCTGCAGTCTGCTAAGGTCCTAGTCAAGAAAGTATTGGGGGACAGCGTGCAGAAAATGCAAGAAGAAGACTCTAAACACACAAAATCTATCAGATGGGAGCTTGGAGCATGCTGGGTGCAACATTTACAAAACCAAGCTTCTGGGAAATCCGATTCTAAAACTGCTTCAGAAGCTAAGGTGGAACCAGCCGTGAAGGGTCTCGGTAAGGGATTACTGAAGGAAATTAAGAAAAAGATTGATGAAAAAAGCAGCAAAGCTGAACAAGAAGTTGCCACAACAAATAAATCAGATGATAGTGGCAACAAAGAGGCTGCAAAGTTGGATGAGGAAAAGGAAATGATGTGGAGAAAATTGCTTCCCGAAGCAGCTTATTTGCGTCTTAAAGAATCAGATACCGGTCTCCACCTTAAGGTTTGCTTCTGTGGAGCATCAATTAATTCTTTCTTGGTTTTGGTCTAATTTCATTTATGTTGGCAGTCACCTGATGAGTTGATTGAGATGGCGCATAAGTACTATGATGATACTGCCCTCCCGAAGTTGGTTAGTTTGTTCATCATTGCCTAAAATTCTGAAAAGATGTCATTTCTGTTATTTTTCTTTGCATCAAAAGTTTTATTGGTAGTTTTCATTTCATCTTTTGTTAGGTGGCTGATTTTGGCTCCCTTGAACTTTCACCTGTTGATGGAAGAACACTAACAGATTTTATGCACACAAGGGGTTTGCGGATGTGTTCCTTGGGCCGAGTGGTAATTCTTTTTTTTTTCAGCCATACCAAGTTCATTATAATGTTTTGACCTTCTAGTGAAAGGTAGTAACATTGTTCATTTGTGGTTAAGTGAGTTGATTCGGGCTAAACTTGTCTCTAACGGATCAAATGGGAATTTTAATTAGGAAAATCAGCTTAAATAGCTGGGCCAAGACTCGAAGGGCACCCAAAGTGTTTTTAAAATGCATAGAACCTCCTGAATTGTTTTATTTTAAATGTATTTTATCATTAGAATAATATAGTTTCCTTATACTTATTTAACACTTAAAAAGAAAAATAAAAAAGTATTTCTGGGTCAGACTGGCCTGACCGGCTTTGACCTGCACTAACATTACCTTTTTGACCCGATACAAGTTTACATTTTACCCAACCTGCATGACCTACCCATTTTGCCACCTTGAAGTTTTAGGGTATACATCTGCAAGAAGTTATAATTTTATATCACCTTGTCTACTCTATCCAATCAGGTTGAACTTGCAGACAAGCTCCCTCATGTTCAATCACTATGTATTCACGAGATGGTTGTTCGAGCTTATAAGCATCTATTGCAAGCAGTTGTAGCAGCTGTTGATAATATTGCTGATTTATCTGGGTCAATAGCATCATGCTTAAATCTGTTACTAGGAACACCTATGAGCAATGATGACGACTTAAAATGGAAGTGGGTAGATTGCTTTTTGTCCAAGAGATATGCTTGGCAATGGAAAAACGAATGTCGTACTGATCTTCGCAAGTTTTCCATTCTTCGAGGGCTTTGCCACAAGGTATGAGAGATTTTTAAGTTGATTAATCTTGATTCATTCTTATTCTAAGTAGTTTTGATCAATCTTATACCACCAGGTTGGACTTGAGCTCGTTCCAAGGGATTATGATATGGACTCCTCGTCTCCATTCAAGAAGACAGATATTGTTAGCATGGTTCCTATATATAAGGTCAAACATATGACATGTTCCTACCTCTGGTTTGTTCTCAACGTAATCTAAGAATTCACAGTAGATTTGATAACATGTGAACTATTTTCTGATACAGCATGTTGCATGCTCCTCTGCGGATGGACGTACACTTTTAGAGTCATCTAAAACATCATTGGACAAAGGCAAATTGGAGGATGCTGTCAACTACGGAACTAAGGTAACGCAATCTTTCATTTCATGAAGATAGTAATGGTTTTCATGTTATCTTTAAGTTTTTTAACCAAAATTTGAGTTTTGAACCTGATATTTGCAGGCACTCTCAAAACTTGTATCTGTCTGTGGTCCTTATCATCGAATGACAGCAGGAGCATATAGTCTTTTGGCCGTGGTGCTCTATCACACTGGGGATTTTAATCAGGTATATGAGCATATAAATATCCCATTGCATTATTGCCCATGGCTACTACTAGAATCAGCAATTATTCAACTCTTTGTTGAAATGGGTCAAAACGGGTTGGATTTGCTTGAACTCTTTTGTCAAGAAAAATATTAACTTATTATACATTTGTGCCTAACATGAGTACAGAAGTCTCCTGCTTCAGTGATAATTTCCTTTGTATAATTTAATTTAACAGTTTTATGCAGTAAGAAAAGAATTTTCGCAACTTTTGACTCATTTTCTATTAAGCTATATTATTTTATTTTACCTGTTTGACCGATTAGATATTAGAAATAAGCCAAATCATCCCATTTATAAGTAAGAGGTCGTGATTGCTAGCTCCACTCCACTCTATAACTATAATTTTCAATCCTCTATTAGGCTACCATCTATCAGCAAAAAGCTTTGGATATTAATGAGAGGGAACTTGGACTCGATCATCCAGATACAATGAAGAGTTATGGGGACCTAGCTGTTTTCTACTATCGTCTCCAACACACGGAGCTAGCTCTCAAGTATGTGTGTTTCCTTACATTGTGTGTGATTAATTGACACCAAGTGATGATATTTGTGCAATAGAAATTTACCAATTGAGGAAATTTACCTTACATTCGTCTATTTGTCATTTTAGGTACGTGAACCGTGCGTTGTATCTTTTACATTTAACATGCGGACCTTCTCATCCAAATACCGCCGCTACCTACATTAATGTAGCAATGATGGAAGAAGGTTTAGGAAATGTACATGTTGCCCTTAGATACCTTCACGAGGCTCTCAAATGTAATCAAAGACTGCTCGGAGCTGACCATATACAAGTACTGCCTTTCATGTCTAAACTGTTTACTAAATGCTTTATGTTATCTCAAAAAATTCACTGAATATACATATCTTTGTCAGACGGCTGCCAGCTATCATGCTATTGCGATTGCTCTCTCTTTGATGGAGGCATACTCATTGAGTGTTCAGCACGAGCAGACCACTTTGCAGATACTGCAGGCTAAACTTGGACCTGAAGATCTTCGTACTCAGGTACTTTTGTAACAACTCACTAAAAAGTACTTTCTTGATGCTTTATATGCAGTTGTTTGTTTTACTTAGGATGTAAGATATTGTAGGACGCAGCTGCATGGCTTGAATACTTCGAGTCCAAGGCTCTGGAGCAACAAGAAGCTGCACGCAATGGTACCCCAAAGCCTGATGCATCTATTTCTAGCAAAGGCCATTTGAGGTAGTCTTATTTTTCCTTTTTCTTGATAAGTATATCCCTGAGCATTTGATCTTTCTATTTCCATGTTGAAGACTTCAAAATGCTAATTTAGCAGTGAAATATCTAATATAGTAGAGTTAATATGGATTTAGAAATTATTCACTATATTTGGGGAAAGGAGTTTGTTGCAATAAACAAAATACGTCATTGATAATTTATTCTTAATTTGTTTACGTTCTTGGGACAGTGTATCAGATTTGTTGGATTATATAGCCCCAGATGCAGATATGAAAGCACGTGAGGCCCAAAAGAAACAAGCTCGGGCAAAGCTGGTACTTTTCTACCTGTTCTGTTTTCTTTTCCAACTGCTCTCATATACCAAGATATGTGACTTAGAGGTGTCAATTTCAACTCATTTACTTATGAATGGGTTGATCTGGATTGGATTTTCTCTCAAAGGGTCATAAGGGAGAAAGTCAAATAAAGTCTCTTTTTGATGCGTACAACCTCCAAAACTGTTTTTATTCCAGGATTTATAATGTTAGTGTTATTTCTTGATGTTATGATCATAGTTAATGCATTTTAGTTATCTATAAAAAATAAAAATGGACAGAAAGGTTTTGCAGGACAACCCAACCCTTCGACCAATTGGCCATTTCTACTATAATTGACCTTTTTTTATCCCGCACCCAGTTTGACTGTTACCCAAACCCCCATCTAGCCACCCCTATTATTTGTATCAAAGTATTTATTTTCTTTCAATCATCCAGCTTAAAGTAAAATCGGGGCAAAATGAGGAATCTGCGGTTGATGAGCTTCAAAGGGACGAAGTGTTGTCACCAAAAAATCCTGTTCCTGATCATTTTAGTGAAATAGAGATAGAATCTGAACCACAGAACAAAACTGAAAGCGAAAAAGATTCTGTGGATATAAAGCCAGATCTAATTGAACCTGAGCAGATTGAAAAGGAGCAAGTGAGTGAAGCTGTAGAAATAGACAATTCTGATGAAGGATGGCAAGAAGCTTTATCTAAAGCAGGACGTAAATCTGCAAGTTCTAGAAGACCAAATCTAGCAAAGATAAATACAAATTTCTCAAATGCTTCCCAGTCATCAAAATATCGATCAAAGTCTACTAATTTCACATCCCCAAGAACAAATGCCACTGAATCTGCTACTTCCACTGGGTCGCCAGCTGGAGTTGCCAAAAAGTTTGTCAAGGGTCAAAGTTTCAGTCCAAAGCCAACCAATCCTTCTAACACGCCTCCAACTTCAGGGTCAAATCCGAAGTCAAACCCATCTAGTCCGGCTTCAAATGATCAGGTTGTGAAGCGTTCTCCCATTTTAAGTTCGATAAGTGTTAAAGAAGCTGGAAAACTTTTTTCTTACAAGGAAGTTGCTTTAGCTGTACCTGGCAGCATCGTGAAGGCCGTGGCTGAAAAGTTACCAAAAGACCCTTCTCCAGTGAACACAGATGAAACAGAAAAAGAAGCCAAGAACGAAAACACAGAAAAACTTGATACAGAAGTGGTTCAAGCTCTGGAAGAGGAACAGAAAAACACCATTGACGAAAGGAAAGAAGAAATAGAAGTCAGCAAGGAACCCGATCCTGAAAAACCTGATGAAGCAAAACCTGAGCCCGGAAAAACTGAACCCGATAAAACTGAAGCTGAAAGACCCAAACCTGAAAAACCTGAAGCTGAAAACCCCAAACCTATAGTGTTGGAATCAGCAATCACTGAATACTCCGATTCCTCAAAGAATGCAGACAATGATGATGAACATGACCCCAAAGAAGTAGAGATTTCTGAGTCGGGTCAAGATGATGCGAAAGAAGTGTCTGCAGAAAAAGATGAAAAAACACCAAATGATGGTGAAAATGGAAAAGAGATGACTAAGAAGCTTTCTGCAGCTGCGCCACCATTTAATCCATCTAATGTTCCGGTTTTTGGGTCACTTCCAATACCTTTGAAAGATCATATAGGAATATTACCACCACCTGTAAGTATTCCTACTATGGTCACCGTCAACCCGGCTCGTCGATCTCCACACCAGTCAGCAACAGCCAGGGTTCCATACGGTCCACGCCTTTCTGGTGCCTATAACCGATCTACAAACCGAGTCCCACGTAGTAAGCCCACATTTGAGCATGTGGTGGATGGAAGTCATCTCAGCCCTCCAAGAATAATGAACCCGCATGCAGCTGAGTTTGTTCCCAGTCAACCTTGGGTTCATAACGGTTACCTGGTTTCACCCGAAGGCTATCCTCTCTCTCCAAATGGTTATCCTCTCGCCATAAACGGGTTTCCAGCAGGTCAAGCTGGGTACCCAATTTCCCCAGTTGACTCAGCTGAATCCCCAGTTAGCTCAATAGAATCTCCATCAGTAATCACTCAAGAAGTTAGTGCAGAAACAATGGAAGAAAACAATGAGTCAACTGCTGAGACTGTCAGTCAAACTCAGTCTGGAATAGAAGAAAAGCCTGCTACCGAGACAGCTACCGAACCACCAGAAACCATTGCCCAAACCGAAAATGCAGTTGATGATAAACCTGTCAAGAGTTGGGGTGATTACAGTGATGGTGAAGCCGAGATTGTGGAGGCTGCAAGTTGAATTGGTAACTTTGTGACATCATTTTTCCTGAGTGAAATGGTTTATTGCTCAGAGGCTTTGGTTTGAAGAAAACTAATGCTATGTTTCATCAGAAGCTCAGGTTTGGGCAATGTGAAAAACTGATTATACCCCGTCACCTCGCTGTAGGCAGCAAACATTCATGAATGTCGGGTAAGTGGACGAGGAGCTTTGGGTATTTTTTTTGGTAAATCAAGTGAAATTTGTTGACACGAAACTGGTGAGTATTGTAACTTTATTTTTTCAGGCAATTTTTATATGCTTTCGTACTAATAAACCCATCTTGGTTAATATAAGCTTTTATAGTTTCTTGGTTGTATGTTTCCTGTGATATGTAGTCATTTTGTTTGTATTTTTATTTAATTACAAGGACTGCCAAATTGTTTTACAAAGCCTACAAACATTTGTAATATTTATAATGCTCAGCTGAGTTGTACGAAAATCATGCTGGAACTATATTTGTTTTAAAGATTCTTGCCAAAAGTTCTAAACAAAAGGGGATGAGTATATTTTCATATATCGACCAAAATTGCAGAATATGGCCTATTAAAATGGATGATTAACTTTCATAGGCTTAAACGAGGTTATTCTACTAGCACGCTGTGGCGGGATTTGAAACATATATGTGTAATTTTTCTAAATTACAGGAAAGATTTGAGAGTGTAAACCAAAACAGCAGAAACACCTATGACAAAAGTTCAATGGGTCGGCTTACAACTGCAAGACGGAGAGCATGGGCTACCGTCGGCATAGGAGAAAAGTGAAGATGGGGGAAGAATTGAGAAAAATGGGCCATCACAAACTCTGACATTACGTCTTGCATTATTGTTTGGGTTTTGCTAATGACAGCCCTTAGGGCTGTCATTAACGTACATAAAATATTTGTACTTTTACCATAAAATTGAGGGGGTGGACTTTTGATATGGAAGGTATAAGTTTTTTATGCAGATTATTGACAGCCCTAAGGGCTGTCATTAGAAAAATCCTTATTGTTTTTTAAAAGTTAAATATGAATGGGGAGGTGATTAATCAAAGCTCTTCAAAGAGAACACAACCTCCCTCAAAACTCTCACCATACTCATTTTAATGGGCATTCTTAATTTTAAGGATGTGATGACTGGAACCTATGGGCTAACGGTGGCTCCTGCACTGGCTGAGGCCCATTGACAGTCATCCATTGTGGCCTGGGTTGTTAGGTTGCCCCCATTGACAGCCTTTGAAGTATTTGGTCCTTATTGAAGGAAAATGGATTGGGTGATTGTCATATTCTATACTATACAATTGCAAACTCGGCTTATGGTTGCGTGCCAAAGTTTGCAGTTGTATAGTATATAATATATTATATTATATTATATTATATATTATATTATATTATATATATATATATATATATATTATATGCATAGCATGCGGTTTGGTAAGCTGTCTGTCAGGTTGTTTGTTTGGTTTTTTTTTTTTTTTTTTTTTTTTATGTTTTTTATTTTTTTAACTAATGTTTTTTTATTTTTTTTTTTT
>JAOEHQ010039513.1:0-12440 GCA_025447715.1 Asclepias incarnata | reverse complement strand
TGGTTCTCATAGTTCTCACCCTTATTTTTGGTTCTCACTTGATCACTTCACTATATATATATATATATATATATATAATAACTTTTGAAATTATATGTAGAAGAAAATTAGGTATATACAAATAATATATAGTTGATTGAAGATTGGATGCTTGAATCAAGATTAAAGAGTTTAGGTAAATAAATGCTTCGAAGTCAAAGAACCAGAAATGAAGATTAAAGATTATAACTACGTTTGAAAATGATAAAAAGCTAGAGAGGTGAAGATGGACAAAAGGAAAGATCTCTGAGTATATAAATATCATAACACCCATTTAGGGTTTGAGTCAGTTAACATTTTATTTTTTTGAACAGATTCTCATCTTCATCCTAAATCACCAAGTGCGAGCTACCACCACCTACCACTACCCTAAATGACCATGTGTCGAATCAACGTATTATCCAATTATCCGACCCGATCCAAGATCCACCACTTTTGTATCCTCCACTGTTCACCGACAACAAATCTGGCCATTTTTGACCATCTTTGACCGAGTCTTGATCGATTCACTTGAGTTTTGACCGATTCACCCGGTTCTTGACCGTGTTTGAACCTATGTTGACCCAATCTGAGCTATTAACCGAGTTTTAGGCCGAGTTGGGTTGACTCGACCCGTTTAGTCACGAGTCCATTCCGAGTACTCGACCGAGTTTACAACATTGTTTTTATCTCAATCCACGAGTGGATGCTTACTTCATTTTGGTGTGTCCAACACTAACTCAACCGAGGCACATAGTGGATTTGTATGATCTACATTATGGTCTTTGAAAATATCTAAAGCAACTAAGTGTTACGTTTTGGTCAATACTTTTAAAGGTTCCACCTAGACATAGTAAATATGAACATGATCATTATTGATTTGCACTATGGACAAATCATGTATTTGCTGCAGTGACATGTATGGTTCATATGTTTCATGTGATAATATATTTCTTATAATTGTTTCACATATTGTTCATGTTAAAAAAAAAAAAGAAAAAATCAATTACCTTTTTTTTCTTTTTAAGGCAAGATTCTTTTGGAAGAGACGTCATAAGATACTTTATACTTTTTCTTCTCGAGGCCTGTTTTACAAGGATACTTTCTTGTAATGTTTAGCTAGTTTCTGCTCCTATGCTTTCACCTTCGACCTGCGTATAAATCACACATATCAAAAGTACATAATAAGAAATGAATCATTATGATGTTTGTGTCATTCATCGCAAGAAAATGTGTTATAAGTTATTTTACAAAAATGTAATGAATTGAATTTATAAAGATAAAGTTTTTCTTCGATTTGATACAACAAAGTTCTTTTACGTTATCAATGTACATAAGCGACATTCTATATGATACATAATGGGACAAGTCATGGTGTCATTTCAACAAATTTGTAGCATCATGTTACCATTGTTACCCACTATAACGAAAGTTAATCACTTGCATACGTTGGTAATTAACTAACAACATCCAAAGGTTAAATTTTGTAGTTTATTACATCCGACAAGAATTAGATATAAGTTATTATACTTTGTTCCTATTAACTAACCATAATATAATTCCAATGAATCCAATTGTTTAATGTTTCTTTTACTCCTACACAAATTTTTCAATCTGTTTTTATTTTTCCACTCATGGTTAATTATTACAAAGAAAATAAGTTATATAAAAAGGCATTTAAAGAAGCTACCAAGAAATGGAACTATTAACCACCACCACCAAGGTAGCTTAGTGGTCATGCATCCTATTTCCTTTCAAGAGGTCTCAGGTTCGAAACCTATCTAGGTAAACGATAACAAGGATATCGCCGTTAGGCCGCATACATCCGAGTTAAAATGAATCACCATCCCTGGGTAACCTGAACAAAGAAAAGCACATCCATTTAAGTGATAAAACTATTATAATTTACCTGAAATTCCATTGCCTTCTTAAGTTGTGATAAAACTTCTTTTACTGTCGGTCGTTCTTCTCTATCATCATCTAAGCATTGGTAGGCAATGTTTTGAAATGTAGTCAATGATTTCGGCACAATTTCATCCTTTATAGCATGAAACACCACTTCACCTTGTTTTCCTTCTTTGAAGATGTGTTTAATAAAACTAGGTAGAAACTGGCCCCTATGTTTTTGGATTGCAAACGTTGTTTTCCCACACAAGATCTCAAACAAGACCACCCCAAATGAATAAATATCAGATTCTAGGGTTAAGAAACCCGATTTTAAGTACAATGGATCCCAGTATCCCTTTGTGCCGCAAACATGATCAATGATATAGTCTGTTTCCTTATTTACTGTACTTATCATGGAAAGACCAAAATCACTAACTTTTGCCTTCCAATCATCAAACAATAAAATGTTAGCAGCTTTGATGTCCCTATGTATCACCACCTCTTGTCCATGACCACCCCCATGAAGGAAGTCCAACCCAGTTGCAAAATCGATGCATATCTTAAGTCGGTTTTTCCATGTAAGAGTAATATCACTCAAATACTTATCAAGGCTTCCCTTAGGTGCATGTTCATAAACAATGACTTTTTCATTTGTTTCGTTGCTATAGCCTACAAGACCAATGATGTTCTCATGCTTATACTCGTTAAGGATTTGTAACTCATTGTAAAATTGTTTGTCCCCTTGACCATGCTTTGTATCTAACTTCTTTGCAACAATCATGTAATGTCCATTACCATCTTTTTCTGCAACTTCACCTTTATATACCCTCCCAAAACCTCCTCCTCCGATGTCATTCGCAGGATTGAAGTCTTGTGTGGCCAATCTAATGTCTTCTAGCGACATTCTTAAGATGTCCTTATTGTTTACCTGTGAATCATGAGACATTGGATTAACATGTTAGCTTATGATAATGATATTGATATTTTTTCCAAAAATTTAAGCGTAAAATTTAATTAATAATTATTTTTACAGTATATATCAATTTCATTTTTGTGTTAGTCTTTATAATGTGACCATTGAATCAATAAGTAAACTGATTATCCATAGAGATCAATAAAACATGAATTAGAAGACTATATATGTAGCAATTTCAACTTACCTGAAAGAACAATGCTTTCTCAAGTTCGTTGATGATGACCTTCATTGGTGGACGCTCATTCTGCTTTTTTGCAAAACATTGACATGCAATGTGTATGAATGTGTCCAACGAATCTTTGTTGGGTCCTTTGTTTAAAATAAAATTGTTTTCGCCATTTTCTCCCATTAATACATGAGCCACCTTTCTAATTATTATTCCCTTATCCAACCATTCCCGGAGGTGTTCATCCAGCATATTACTTCCAGGCACCCCACATAAGATTTCAAACATAATTGCCCCAAAACTATATACATCTGATTCTCTCTTTAGCTTTCCAGTCTCAAAAAATTCTGGATCCATGTAATAGTCTCGCTTTTCATTCTTATAATCATCTGGAACCACGTAATAGAGAGCATCATCATCTTGATTCGAAGGTAGGTATATCGCTTTCCCAAATCCGGTAACTTTTGCCTCCCAATCATCGTCCAACTCAATGTTGTGACTGTTTATATCACGGTGTATTACTTTCTTTTGGCCCTCCATCTCATGGTGAAGGTAATTTAATCCGTGTGCAATATCAAGGCAAATTTTCAAACGTTTCTCCCAAGTAAGAACGTCACTTTTCAAAGAAGACTGAAGTGGTTTAGTAGAAACATACTCATAAACAAATATCATACGCCCACCTTCATTACAAAATCCCAAAAGAGATTCTACGTTGCGATGCTTACAATTGAAAAGGATTTCTATTTCGCTATACTTCACAGTATGTGGGGACCAGGTGTCTTTAATTAGCACAGTGTATCGTCTTTTGGGTGGTTTGCCATTATTACTCCATTCCATGGAGGAAAGATATTCTCTATCAAAACATATGAGTTCTCCTTTGTAAAGAGAATCTCCACGGATGTCACGCCCAACCCAATTTTCCCTGAGAAGTTGTTTGTGGCAACTTCTATGTCCATGAGTCTAATCCTTATATTATTATGTATCTGCAATATTTTGGTAATAAGACGGAGTAATGAGTATTGGATCTATTATACTTGCTACAATAATGAGAATGAAATTGCAAAGAAATTATGTCCTTATATATTTTCTTGATTCTTTAGGCATATTTATCGCTAATGTTTATGTCATAATATTTATACTTACTTAGTTACATACAAAGTATTTTACTTATTTTTACTGTGACCAATTGATCAAAGATCAACTGATTCCGTCACCATGTGACCACATGAGCCCACAAGATGAAGTCTAAAGTCATAGGTTCAAACTTGGCAAAAGACAAGTGGTAAAAATATATCTTGTGCATGTGTGAGGATGATGCTTCACCGAGCATGAGTTTTATGCGGGATGAACTCTGGGTACCAAGACGGTACATGTGATCAAGAGGTTCCCACCAATTTACCCTTTTTTTTATTATAATTTTTTTTATTGTGTACTTTTAATATTGTGTACACTTCACTTATACAAACTTGTTTGTACTAAAAGTCATTTTTGACAATATCAACTCTAAATTACAAATCCTTTTTAGATGTAAATCGCTTGACTCATCTTCAGTCATTAGAACTCAAGCACCTATAAATAGAAGATGAAAAAATACTCAAAAAGCAATGCATACTATATTTATGTAAATCGCTAAACTCATCTTTCAGTCATTAGAGCATTTATTCTGCAACTAGCTCAATTAATATATATCTAGTTTCTTAGGGATAATAATAAAGTTACGTTATCTAAATTCTTGGTAGTTAAAGTTACGATAATTCATAGTTTCAGAAGTATTAGCGTGAGTTTTCATAAACTTAATTAAGACGAGCTTTTCTTTTTCTTTTTAAACTTTGCCTAATGACACAAGCAAATGATAATTTAGTTAAATCAAGACATGTGATTGGATATTAAGCTCTCAGGGACAATACACTTTTAGTATCTATAAGGATAAAAATAAAGATAATAGTATTATATGAAAATAAAAAAGGGATAAGTACCTATCAATGTAATGAACGATACCCGAATGTTTACGTTATGTAATGAACTACTCGGATGTTTATTGTATGTAGTGAACTTTTAAATCCCGGTTATTGGATGTACCCGGGTATATGTGACAACCATATAAGCTGCCACTTGTTTTGATTGATCGGGTACATCCAATAGCAGGGATTTTAAAATTCATTACATACAATAAACATCCGAGTAGTTCATTACACAATATAAACATTCATGTATAGTTCATTACATTCTTAGCTACTAATCCCAAGAAAAAAATACTTAAATCTTCACATGTACGAATACTTTCTACCATTTAATGAATGAAAAAATCTCATTTATTTATGGATTTTGCTAACTATAGCCCCTAAGGCTATAGTTAAGCTTTCTATTTTAAAAATATTCTCTAATTAATGATCTAAATATCAGCTTTATTAAGAATCTCTATTCATCTAATTATGATTATTTATTAATAACTCAATATTTTTCTTTTTATTTTATATATTTTTATTCATCTAATTATGGTTATCCAAAAAAAATTATACTTTCTATATCAAAAGTTCACCCTTGAATTTTATGATAAAAGTACAATTATTTTATACACGTTAATGACAGCGACCCAAAAATGAAAATGCTAACTAGAGCCCTAAGTGCTGCCGTTAGCGTGCATAAAAAAATTGTATCTTCCGTATCAAAAGCTCACCCCCTGAATTTTTTGATAAAAATGCAACTATATTATGCATGTTATTAACAAGACCCAAAAAATAATTTGAGCTATTAATAAATTACCATAATGAAAATAATTAGAGATACTAACTAAAGTTAATGTTGAATCATTAATTAGAGAATATTTTCAAAATAGAAAGCTTAACTATAGCCTTGGGGGCTATAGTTAGCAAAACCCTACTAATTAAAATCTTTAATATAAAAGGAAAAACTTGAACGTGACAGCTCATATGGTTGTCACGTATACACTTTTACATGATTTGAACATTTTTACAAAGTTTTTTCCTTAAATGTACAAGATCTTTGTTCTTTGCTACTATGACCATTTGGCCATAGTTAGTTACATTCCCAGAAACTAATCCCGATCAGAAATAGCACCTATCATTCCATGATTCTGTCTCCTGATATGGCAATTGACTACTCATAGTCTGTTTATATACAACCAATGACAGAATACATAAATGACCATAACTCACCAGTTACCATTATTTGCATCAGCTTGAATAGATAAGCTTTCTAAATCGATGATAACATTGAACAAAAGCAAATACATTTTCATAAATAAACATGGTACAGTAGAATTATTTCATAATTCTGACCCCCTGAAAAATTCTAAATATAATAAAATCAAGCTATTAGTTCTAATAAAATATGTTTGAACTCAACCAGCAATATCTGTAGACTGTAGTTAAGTAAGTCTGAAGAAAATTCTTTACTTTATCCGGCAATGTATGTACATAACCTCCAATGAAACCGACTAACCTGAAAGCTTTGTTGAATAAGCTAGGTGCTTTGTTATATGCAACCGCCAACTAGCTTCCCAACGTTTCCAAATACCTTTGGGTTAGGCCAGAATTCTCTAATATTGGCCTAATTGCAGGCTGCTGAATTGCAGATACCATTCCATGTTCAAGGATACCCAAAATCTCAAATATCCACCAAGTTTTGGCCAGAGTACTCGAGACTCTAAACCCTTCTTGCCCATCAACATTGCATAGGTGACAACATTATAT
Source organism: Asclepias incarnata (assembly GCA_025447715.1). NCBI lineage: Eukaryota > Viridiplantae > Streptophyta > Magnoliopsida > Gentianales > Apocynaceae > Asclepias > Asclepias incarnata. Next base: position 5,680 of record JAOEHQ010039513.1, on the reverse strand, counting down.
GCAAGTTTACATCCAAATTAGCAGAACCACCTGCTAATTTTGTGCTCCATTATCCGTAGTTGCAGAAACTTTGTCATCCTTGCATCCAAACTCGTGAACTTTCTGGCCATAATAGGAATTATGTATCACATATGGTCAAAAAGAACCATATATATTCATATATAATCTATCAAGAATTTAGTGAAACTGTATTTTCTAGGTCCAAATCATTTATCTCAGATGCATATGACAGTTTTACCAACGTGTTCAAACTGAAATAAACATCTTTCATTTCGGGATGAGAAGCATCTCCAACTAGAAACTCATGGATATTTCCATTAACCTCAATAGAACTACATCCAGGCTCCTTTTTAACTCCATCAACTCTCATTTTGCTTCTTACTTTCTTCACATCCTCCCATCTACTAACAGAAGCATAAATGTGAGCCATAAGTGTATGAATACTCGAATCACTATCTTCAATTTCACTTAATCGGTCAGCTAAATGTTCACCCATATCAACATCACCATATAATCTACAAGCACTAAGCAAAGCCCCATAAACCGGAACTAAAATATCATCTTTTTCCTTCGGGATTTTGTTAACAATCTTTTCCGCTTCTTTCAATAGCCCAGCACGACCTAGTAGATCAATTAAACACCCGTAGTGTTCTATCTTTGGCTCAATTCGATACACTGATTTCATTGATTCAAAATGCTTCCAACCTTCCTCCACTAACCCCCCGTGACTACAAGCATTTAAAACACCGATGAAGGTAATATCATCAGGTATGAATCCAGATTCCTTCATTTCATAAAATAACTCAAGTGCTTTGCGGGTCATTCCATTTAAAGAAAGTGCACATATAATCGACGTCCATGAAGCAGTATCTTTCTCACGTAACCTATAAAATACGTCCAAAGACTTCTCTATGCACCCGCATTTTGCATACATATCAATAAGAGCAGTCCCACATACAGCATCAATTATTATGTTATGTTCGTTCATATATTCATGAATCCACTTCCCTTGTTCTAAAGCCCCAATTTGTGCACACCCCGTTAACAAAGCAACGACGGTGAACTTATCAGGCTTAATCTCAAACATTTGCATTTGCCGAAATAAATCCATCGCATCATCCACCTGATTAAATTGCACATATCCATTTATCATAGCTGTCCAAAGAACAATATCTTTAACCGGACTAGCATCAAACAACACTCTTGCCTCATCCAACTTCCCACAATTAACATAACCCGACACCATACTAGTCCAACAAATAACATTTTTCTTCGGTAACCCATCAAAAATCTCTCGCGCCACGTCTAAACATCCACACTTACAATACATATCCAACAACGCATTCCCAATAATCATCGTAAACCCAATCTCATCCCTAACATAACAATGTATCTCCTTCCCAAGTTCCAAATTTCTCAAAGCTACACAAGCCGAAAGCGTACTAACAACACTAGCCTCATCAGCCCTTACCCTACCATCTTCCCTCATCCTTAAAAAAACCTCAACAGCCTCCTCAAACTTCTTACACTTAACACACCCCGAAATCAACACATTCCACGAAACCAAGTCTCGTTCAGGCATTTCATCAAACACTTTCTTCGCATACTCAATACGACCCAACTCACCGTACATATCAATAACCGAATTACAAACATAAAAATCACCCAAATCCCCACATTTCAAAACAACCCCATGAATCTTTTCACCAAAAGATACAAACTTTAAACACCCAATGGACTTAAACACAAAAGGGTATGTATAATTATCAGGATATAACCCATCAACCATTCTCATTTGATCAAATAAAGAAAGTGTTTTTAAATATTCTTTATTTTTTGTATATGATTTAATAAGTACATTGTATGCAAATAAAGATGGGGTTTGAATTGTGTTGAAAAATGTTTGGGCATAATGTATGTTTGTTATGGATGAAAAAACCATGAGCTTGTGAATGGCATCTATGTTTTGAGAAAGACCAAGAATCAAGATTTGGGCATGGATTTGGGTTAGTTGGGACATGGATTTGCAGTGTTTGAGAAGATGTATGCATGTTTTCTTTGTGGGCATTAAGTATGTTTTGAGTTTCGAAGACATGTTTGAGCTTTCTGGGATTACTCGCACCTGTTTGTCTTTTTATAAACAATCTCAAAACTTCGTGGTTTGGGATTCAAATCTGTTAAGGGTAATCTCAATTTATGAATTTTTTTTTTATTTTTTATTTTTTAACAGCTAACTCCTTGACAAACACTTGATAATATATTACATCAAGATATACCTTCCGAACCCTTTCCTCCAAAGAGACATAGGTCTCAATTTATGAAGAGCAGTGGTAAATCTACAACAACTTTTAGCCATCCATAATAAATGTACATATTTTACGACACAATGTACGACTGTACAATGCATGTATTGTTGTGAATTGCTAAATATTGTTGTAGATTTATCACTCCCCATTTATGAATCGAAGAGGATAATTTAGTTTTATCCAATAACCTGAAAAAAAAATTAAAAAATCGGTTTACTCGTATAGGTTGTCTTTTATAAAGTACAGATCATGGTAAATATATGTGAAATTTTTTATAGCTGAATTTGTTTAAGGGATATCATCAGTTGTTCCTATCATTCGCCTGTTTGTCAAAGAGGGATGTAGGTTTTTTTTTTTTTTTTGGTCACAGTGTAGAAAGAGGGGTGTGAAAGCATTCTTGCTGTGGTACGGATGATTATCTCTTTATTTAATTACTTTTAGAAAGAAAATTTTGAACGAGTTAAATTTTTTCAAAGTCGACTAGGGTTCTTGACCAAAAACTCATTCAACTTAGAGAGTTATAAGTTGAAATTTTTTCTGTAGCTTATTTAATGGGTTATATTTTCATAAAAAAAAGATAAGAATTTTCTGAAATCATTAACATTTTTATCTTTTATAAAACTATTGGTTGCGCGTACAGTGGTAAATCCTGACTAGTTCGTGTTTAGCGAATTTTTAAAAATAGTTAAAAAAATATATAAAAAATTTACATAAATAATAAACATCTTAAAGTTTCTGTGATTAAAACTTTAGGACATAAATGGTTCGTTTTGACTTATTTTAAAATTGGCGAAGTTAAATATTTTTTTTAAAAAAGTCAAAAAAAAAGTCAAAATCGCAAGCAGTGCTTGCGATCCGCAAGCCCTCCTTGCGCTTTTACGATTTAGTGGGTAGTTTTTGAAAAGTTAAAAAAACTTGGGTATTTTGGTATATTTAGAATGATTTTTGGTCATCTAGGCTATTTTCTCTAATTTATATCTACATCCTAAAAAATCCAAACTATATTACTCGATATATCAAAAATATATCAAAATTTTTTGTTAATATCTATATTAAAACAAACTTTCACATCTATTTATTAATTAATATTTAAAACTAACTGCATAAAGGTTTAATTTGTTACATAAAGAACTAAAATACCATATATGGCATTTATATTATTCGAACAGGTATGTTTTTTGGTAAATATCAAATTCCTAACATACAATCTATTATTTTTTAACCTTAAATAATAATAAAAGTTTATATATCAATTAGTTTTCAATATATACATATATATATATATATATATTATACTGTACAAGATATATCTCCATTATTAATAATTTAAAGTATATATAAATTGACTAATTAGGGACCTAACGCATGGACAATTATATGTTGCAATCTCTCGATTTAAATTACAAAGGATCTCAAAGTGTTGATATGAATCAAAGATGGAAGAACAAAAAAGTACTAATACAAATTTTATATATAAAGAATTATTACAAAAAATGAAATAAAATACATGTTGTTTCAGAAATACATTATTTTATTTTTATTTTATTTATATTTTTACACTTAAATTATCAGTTTGATTTTTCTTGTATTTTTAGTTTAGATTTATAAAGTTTTTATATTTGCATTTATTTAATAATTCATTTTATTTTAAAATGTCGTTAACCTCCCTTGTATTTGACACGAGACTAAATCTAGTATGATAATTAAAAACATATTTTGATAAGTATATTAGGAATTTTAATTTCAAAGTATTAATTAATTTATATATTGATAGATATGGTAATAGTATAATAAATAAAAGTTCAATAATATTAGGTATCTATAAAATAGGATTTACTTATTAATAAATACTAAAAAGGATACGTGTCGTTTAATTACTGCGTCACTTATCGATCAAAGGATGCTATAATCCTATTTTAGTGCATTGGTAGATAGCAATTTGTTCTAAATCTATATATTAATTAATTATAAATACTAGTTATTTATATTTATAATATCTAAAAAATATGATTATCGAATATAAAATTAAATGATGACGTGTCGCTTAAATAAAACATCACGTATCGATCAAAGGATTCATCAATCCTGTTTTATTATATTGGTAGATAGATAAATAAATACTAACATCATACTGACGCGATGTAATGGTATTAAATATTTTTCGGATCGGTATTCAATGATTTTTAATATTACTCGTATCCTTTTAGAAACAAAAAATGTTCCGATGAATTAAAAATTTGTATTAATATACGCATTAGTTAACAAAAAATTTATATTATGAATAAGTTATATTGAATTTTCCATATATTATAACTATCAGAAAAAATTTGTTTACACTTTATAAATAGTCTTTTAAAATTAAGTTGTTAGCGAAACAAATTAACTGTATCAGTAAAAAAGTTTGACTAAATGTTTAAGGTAGTATATAAATTAATATTCATGTTATAAGTGTATATTAGCCAGTTCATACCTTTACTACCTTTACAGTTTAAATAATTTTATATATAGTATAGAATATATATAATATATTATAGATATAACATGATAAAAGCAAAAATCATTCAATCAAATACCATGAGAAACATATCTAAACTCAAACTCATGTCACATTAATTAGTTGCTACCATTTTACTAAATCAAATACCATAACAACTTGTTACAAATCTCTAAAAGATAGTTAATGATTTGTTTGAATATCTAAATTTTTGATTGGTTTGTTTACTTGGTGTGAACAAAAACAAAAAGAGATTTGTTTACGTTTTTAGATAAAAATATATGTGTTTATTTGGTTTTGATATTTATAATATTTTTATAAGTGTTTGTCCGTCAATATGAAAGTTCTTAGACTAGAGTTTGTCTACTATTATATAAAATTTACCACTAGAGTAATGATTGGTCCAATCTAAGCCAATTTAACCTGTTTTATAAGTTTTAATGAAACTAATAATTGCCCAATCCAAAGCAGGTCTCCAAATTGTCAATTTTGGGAAAAATCGTTTCAGTGGAAGCGTTCCGTCACACTTATGCAAACTGCTGTTTTTAAGAATACTGGATTTATCCAACAATAACTTCTCTGGAGTTCTTCCTAAGTGCTTAGGGAACTTCATTCAATTGGAGGTGATGGATCTTACAAATAACACTATAACAGGAGATGTTCCGGATTCATTAGGTTCTCTATCATATCTCCAGTAATTACACTTGCACAACAACAAATTTGAGGGCAATCTCCCCGTGGCTTTACAAAACTTGACAAGCTTAGTTACCTTTGATTTAGGAAACAATTTTTTTACAGGGAATATTGTAACACCCCGCTAAAGCGGAAACACGGGATGCACAGCAAACATAGTACATTGCACAAGATATATAGATCATAA
>JAOEHQ010039491.1:0-12442 GCA_025447715.1 Asclepias incarnata | reverse complement strand
TTTATCATGATCCAATGGTCTAGATCTTGTCTTATTTGTTTTACGTTAAGTTTTGTTTTACAATAACCAACCCCTATGTATGTATATATATATATATATATATATATATATGTTTGTGGATTTGATTTGGTAGATTTAATGATAGATTTAATGTTAATCTGGAAATGAAATTAAAAGAGAAAGGGTTACTGGGTTTAGGGAAGAAGAAGCATATTAAAATGGCAGAAATGCCCTTTATGTGGGGGGACTTAACGACAGGGACGAGTTTGATTTAACAGAAGTTCGACTACAGGGGTGAAAAAGGAACAAAATTGACGGGAGGGACGAAAGGCCGTTTTTCCTGAAACCATGGGGACGAAAAAGGTACTTAACCCTTTATTTAATTAATGAAAAGTTGTGCCATAAAATCATCATTGTTTTTTTGAACTTTGTGCAACAAGATTTTTTATTTTGGTTTTATTTTTTTTTTAATTTTATTAATATTATTATATATATATTTTTTAAAGGTATGAATTACTCGCAAATATCAGGAGGACTAGCATATGTTGTCTTAACCGGATCCGCGCTAGAGAGCTCCCTCGCATAATAGATTCTCAATTTAAATCCCTTTGATGAAAAACCCCTAGGCCCTACCACCCAGAGATCTGTAGGGGAAAACTCACCAGACCCACCATAAGTGGTAATTAAATACTTGTAGCCACCCCTTAATATGCCTAGGGTAGGACTCGAACTTGAGACCTCTTGTGAGGAAACAAGCCTCCTTGTCACTAGACCATTTGGTGATGGTGCGGCTTGATTTCTATAAGGAAATGTGTTTTTACATCAAGGCATTATTAGTACACTGGTTACTGGTATTTATTAGAGTATGTTTTAAAAGAAGGCCAGTGGCCTTGAAGCTATAGTCAATTAACAAATAGATTTTACTTTTTTTTTTAAACAACTAAACGTTACATCATGTTTAATCCTACTCCTACTCCTAAATTACTCTAAATATTTTTAATCCCATATTACTCCAATTTTATGTAATACCAAGTAAGCTGACAAAATAGTTGGGCGAAGAAAAAAAATACCAGACAATTATGCAAAAAATCTATGGCTTAGTTTGAGTATGTTTGCCGACCCTTGATTGACTTGAAATTAACTTTCCGTATCCATAACAAATTACCGAATAAAATATGGGAAATGATAAGTTATCACATGTTTTGATTGATTTACCACAATGGCACAATGTATAACTTTTATAATATACTGTACAAGTCAGTAATGCATATAAGTGGTAAATATATCAAATGTAATGGTACCAATATCACTTTCCATCTAATATATATTGTTAATGACTGAGTTTGATACATCTTTTTAGGTTTTTACAAGGTATTGTATTGTATTGTAATTGTAATTGTAAGGAAAATAATACTAGGAAAACACTTTTACTGTTTACAGTGTTAACATCAAGCAGAAACCAATTTTATGTAAAACATATTGGAGATATCATAACCAATTCACTTAGGTGGGTTGGCCACCATGACACCATTGAGGGTCTGTGTCTTGAAGGTTGCATGTTCAATTCTTACCAAAGACAAGTTTAAGAATGGTACCTGACCATCGATGCAAAAAAACTCAACATGAGGATTTCGCAGGTACCAATGCGGTACATGAGATCAGAGGATTCCCATCGATCTAGCCTTTTATATTGGGGATATCATCGGTACTGTAACAGTACCCAACTTGGATACTGCCACCCTCACATACCTAGGATTCAATGTGTACATTTAATAAATTTCAAAGGTCTAAATGGATTATTTTTTTTTTTCTTTAAGAAAATAAGAATACCAATGTTTCCCCTAAACATATTTCCTTTTACATCAAACCCCATGCAATGTTTGGTGGATATCCATTTTGTGCTGTAATGGCCTCTGTCCTCTGATATGTAGTCCTGTTTCAAGTACTTCTTTTCATTGTACATACCCATGGACTTTTGTCAATTTTAATACTCCGTAATACATGTCTTTGTTGGTCAAGAAAAAATAAACATGATGATATATATATATATATATATATATATAATGCCACATTACACAAAAAAATTTTTTTTTGAACATTCAGGCATTTTATTGATGTAAAAATCTAGCAAGAGGCTAGAGTACAAACAAAGAGGAAAGAAGTAAAAGAAAATACATAATAAGAAAATTAAAAATTGAAGCTGTTCCAATCTGTTCCAATCGGCCACATTACACAAATGACCTAACTAACCATTAGGCCAACCCAAGTATCATCAATGATCAAAACACAAATTGTCTCACTAATAAATAATCAAATCATGGATACTCAAAATTTATGTGCTGCAAAATTCTGGTACATGTAAATTCTATATTGTGATATCTATACTTGACTAATAAAAACATAACATACCGCCGGTGATGGTTTTTCAGATAAATGAAATGTGACCGGAAAAAAAAACATAAAAGAATAGATACATACATGAGGCAGATATCTGGGAGACGAAATACCATGTGACACCAATCTAACTGAATTAATGCAATTTTCGCCAGATATTAGTGATCTTTGATGTGTTCAATGACTTCAATTTGGAGAAGACAAAACCTGCCCTTGGAGGATTTCCATCAATGAGGGAATTCTCAAATATTTCCTTGCATTCTTGTACAACCTGGTTTTGGACAAGAATAAAATTAAAGGTCATCAACACAAAAATTGGACCATCGACGAGCAAAGATTTTTTTTGGAAATAAAAGAAATGCTAACAAAATACAAAATGGGTATTGTTTCAAAATACAAAAAATTGGATTATCAACTAGCAAAGATTTTTATGCTGCTCCATTCAACCTCTAGTTCAATAACTAAATCAAGGATACTTAATTATAAAGCAAAACCAGTACTTCTGAATCCAAAAATGTATCTTTAGGTTTTTTTTCTCGTTAAAGATGGACATTCACTCTGTTTGCAGTTTACATACTCGAACAAATAGATTTATCAATTGCATATTTATATCTCAAAAGCATATACATCACTTTTGTCCAGTTCTGATAAAATTAGCAAACATAAATGATCACACGAGGATGAGGGAGCAATAATTTAAGAAATCAACCACCACTAATGATCATTGGTTAGTATTGTTAATTAAATTTAAAAGACAATGATGTAACTAATATGGTGAAGGAAATATAAAGTATGTAACCAACATCACCGGCAAGCATGCAAATGGAATATGTGCAAAAGGACGTTGCATGTTTCAAGCCATATATTATGATCTTTGTCGAAATAACTGGTTCGGGTCAACTCCACCAAAGACTTGTTTCAAGCCATACAATATATTTACCCAACTGACCTGTTACCCAACCCATTTGCCCCACCCTTTTTGACACCTAACAATCACTTTCCAGACCTCCACTAGCATACAACACCGCCAACTTTGAAGTACAGAAGTCAATGATAAAGAGTGTAAAAATCATTAAGAAACGTACTTCTTTTGCATCCTTTCGTGGTATTCCTTCCCTTAGTCCAACAATTCTCTCAACAACATCAGGCTGAAATATCCATAATAGCAGATTAAGTTAGCTGCTTAAATTCAGCAAACACATTAGCGTAGTAACCATCATTGAACCACACTTACAGGGCAATCAGGTTGATGTTCAAGTATGTGTGTGTAAACGAGTGTGAAAGTATCCGGGCTCTCGGCTGAAGCAAGCTCTCTTAAATCAATAAGTATCCTGAGTCTGTTTTCAACTTTCTGCAGGAAGGTCAAGACATAAGTTTCCAATCTAACACCAACAAAAATATCTTTTTGACATGGAGGTCAAAAAGATCTAAGGGGGCAAAATGGTTTGAGCAAGTAGGCAATGCAGAGTTGAAAAAATTCTGATTACAAGGCAGAGTAATCGGAGTTGTGTTTAGCCCAGTCAAAACTCAAAGTATACTCTCGGGGTCCTATGGACAATTATGTTTATGTTTGACCTTTGAAGTATTTGATTCTATGGTCCTATATAATTTCGAATTTTACGCTCGAGTACTGTCAAGAAAGTTCTACAGCCATGCAGCAATGGGTCAAAAAAGTAGTTATTGATACGTCTAGGTCATATTAGTTGACCAAAAACAGTCTTTTTCGAACACCTCAATTTGTAATTTTAAACTGGTGCATCACATATGATTAAAAAAAACTTATATTAGTATATCACGCAAATAAAAAAAGTTAACGTTTTAGGAAGAGAAAAGTAACAACAATAAGGTTTTATTTACTAGAATTACACTTTGGGTGACTCCATTGGAACCATTTCCTTGTAAGCCTAACTTTTATTCTATCAACTTGACCCATTAGAAGTCAAACATAACCCATTTTGACCTCTAGATAAGTAAACCAGTCGAAATTGTTACCATTAAAATTGTAAAAAGGAATACGTTTGTTTTTTGCAATGGCTTGGATAATAGATATCAAAGCAGAATATCTGAAACCTAATTCAGATTCTTGTATATCAGTCATTATGAAAGTGACTTACATTTACACTTATGTATTCCCTGAAGAAATCCATCAGAACCTCTTCATCGAGTCTCATTCGTTCGATAGTTTCCTCTTTGATGTAATTTTTCTACAAGACAATGCATTTATGACGTTTATCATACATCCTGAGGAAAGTAAGCTACGGCATTATCTTGACAGAAAGCACGGAAGATCATCATTTATGAAACCTGAGACATAAGATGATCCACATAAACAATGACTGTTTGCTCCAAGCAAGACTCAACAAATCTTCTGAATGATCTTTCTTCAATATACCTGACAAGTTTTGTATCATGACAACAAAAAAGTAAGAGAAAGACTACTTGGGTCACCAATAAAAAAATGCAACAGCTACAGCATAACAGAAATGTAAAGTCGATGAAACAAAGACTTGAAAACCTACATCTTCACATCCGTAAAGTAATCACCAAACGTTGCAACTAGGTATTCAGTAACCTGTCCTTCACTCCATTCTGCACATAAGATACAAGTAAGCAATAATTCAAGGCAATAACCACTGCATAATAAAGAAGAATTACCTTTATGGTAAAGTTTGACCAGTAGTTCCTGCACTCCTGGATCATCAAATATGACATTGACGGTTTGATGTACAGCTTCCTAAATCCATTAGAAAAGGTTAATAAACAAGAGTTCTTCGCAAGGCAACATAATATTTATATAACATACCTTTGCAACTTCCAGAAAGCCTTTGCAGGTGTCTTCAAAATTAACCTGTTGCAAAAGGTCAAGACTTTAAGTTTGACTAATTAGATATAGAGGCAGAAGATATAATAAGCATGGGATATATATCAAAAAAGAGAATAAACTGGTTTTTGATGTCAAAGCATAACCTGCTCAGCGTAATTTTCTGTAAGGGCTTCAAGAGTGCTAGAAGCTAGCTCCATAGCAAGATCATAGCATCGCAGATTGTTGTTAATCTGTCATTATGAAAAACTTAGAGTGGCTTTCCACAATTGCCAATTCTAGGAAAATTAAACAGCTTAAAGACACAGGCATAAAAAATTACGAACCATGGCGCTTATTGGTTCTAAACCAATTTCGGAAGCAGGTTCTTCAAGTCTCTTTTTCTGGGCCGCTTGGAAATCAAACATTACCTAAGGCACATTTTCAACAAGTTGCATCCAGATTCATACCATAGCATGGTTCTCATCCATCTCAATGTATAGACATTTCCAAAACATAAAAGGGCAAAGAGATAAAACTGATACTTTCAGGCGAAGGTATTACCTTACTGGCTATTATTTTACAAAGCTAGACAGAGTATCTAGATTTTGAAGTCTTAACTCTTATTAAAAAATTTATTGTCAGGAGGATCAGGTATCACATTTCTGCTTGTCGCAAAAAACCTTGCATACTATTTTGTGACCTATGGCATGTTGAACAAAATTCTAACATGAAATATCTATAATGGATATCCTCATTTTTTTGACACAAGGACATTATGGCATCCTGACAATTAGCTACTGCAATGATTCGCCATGCTATCATGACAACACTAAGATGTTAATACACTAAGAGTGAGTTTAAGACCAATGAACGGAAGGTAGTTACCTAGAGCCCCCTTAAACAAAGAATTGCTGTTGTTTTGGCATATCTTAAGCAATACTGGTGAAGGTATACCTGAATTATGGACAAAGCAATTCTGTACAGCATGATTTCAGTGCTATTTTCTCGAACAATTTGCACTTGTTCTCCAAGGATTCTGAATAAGTCAACAGCAGCTGGAGTGTATAGCTTTCCCTCATCTGTTGATTTTGGTGGCTGTACTTTATCAGCCTCAAGTATATTCAAATACCATTTCTGATGACAATGAAAGCAAAATGCACAAAAAAGGATCAGTAACATAAACAGTCCAACAATTAGTAAAATAACAGACAAAAAAACATAACGATAACACCATTGCAAGTTTACCCTTGTTGTTGCTTGCATTCTCTCAACATATGAATCCATTAGTGGATCCATCGCACCACTCTCTGAACAAACTTGAGCTAGAGCCTCATCAACTCCAAGTGCAATCAGATTATCTTGGTACTCAACTACCCACCCAGTGACCTGATTTTTTTTTAAAAAAAAAGAAAAGAAAAGAAAACACATTATTAAGATATGCAAAGCCACATACAATGAAAGCATTCATTGAAGTTACAAAAAACTGTGTGTGTGGTGACAATATCTTCAAATGTCTAAAACAGAAGACAGAGTTTCAAGATTTAAATGATTACAAATTTCCAAGCAAAATACCTTTAAGATTTCAATGTTTGTAATATCATTAGCACGATCGCTCAACAGTCTTAACCATTGAATAAACCTCTCCGTGTACAGATTCACCATGAGTTGGAATATTTCATATCTACAAAAATAATAGCTCCGATTATGATCCCTCAAACATATATTACCCGGTATACTAGCAGAATAGTTAAACTGGAGATCAAATAGTGTAGGAAAATTAACAAACCTTGGAGGAAAGCATGGAGCCACATGATCGTAAATATCCCCGAGCTCTTCCCCAATCTGAAATAACATAATAAAATGTTCAGCTTAGTTATGGATGGAACAGATCAACTTTTTATCTTCTTTTTTAACCAACATAAAATGAATGTGCATACCTTTTTCGCCTCCTCTATGGCACCTTTCAAGTTTTCAAAGACAAGCTGTCACAAAAACAATGTTACAATCAGATGGCAGAAAATACGATACAAAATTGCATGATAAGTTGATTAAGTACTTCTGATAGAAGTTTGCTGAATCTTGCTTCAACAGCTTTCGTGATATGTTCATAACATTTATCCTTGTAGCCTTTTCCCTGTTTCGCCTTTTGTGCGGCAAGGTTTTTGGATGAAGCGATTGCATTGGTAGATTTTCTGCATTTTAAGGAGAAAACAACCCCACATTAAAATGTTGATGAATGAAATAACATAAAAAACTAGTACGAGGCTTAGTAATGTGTAAAGTTAATAATATTAGTAATACGTACTTGCCAGCTCTACGGGGATTTGCTACCGATGCCATTGCACCACCTCCTTCGGCCTCGGCTGCTTCTTCTGCAACTTGCTCATCGAGAATCTCTTGCATTTCGACAACCCTAAAAGTATATTAGGTAGTATGAGGTACTTTCGTTTCATACAAAATAGGTTTCCAGTTGAATGAAAATACCATAATTAGAAGAATCATGCCTATTAAAAATTATCTTAAAGATGTTGTTTGACAAACATACCTCAAAGCACGTACAAGTGTTTGTGGGCTGCAATTAAGACAAATGATGACACTCGTAAGTCAAAGTTACATATTAAGAAGCAATACATATTAAGAAGAGATGGACATAAAAACTTAAATTTAGATATTATGGAGGAAGAACTAGGTGTCGTGGAAGGCATAATAGATTTTGATAGGTCTGTAAGTACTTAAAAGAAGAACAATATATATACCTTCCCTAGAGATAAAAAGACCAACCCCCATTGAAATTTTAAATTTTGACTTGACTAGTGGCATAACTTCATCTAGATAATACCTTGATATCATTTGTAAAAAACATAAGCCATGGCACTTGATCATGTACAAGTTCATTCATATCTGGGACTGTAAATTAAGTGTGTGAGCCACCATTCACTGGTTGACATAACCTGAGGTTCTAGTGGTATCATCATACACTCATAAATACATCATATATATGTAGCCACGTTCAGCATGTTTTGTAAGCTACTATCCCTTTTCTTAAGACTTGTGAAATAATTCTCCTTGTTACACTATCTATGCCGTCTCCAAAGCTGAATAATGTAATTCACAACCAACAGCTAATCAACTCGATTCTTACGAAAGAATGGAACTTTAGATGCTTACAAGGATTCTAAATTGCATGTGAGAATGTATAACTCCGCTTCTTATAGATTTTAAGGATAATATCCCCACGTATAACTATTATTCACACCATAGTCCCAACTTAGCACTAACCTCTGTCTATATAACAAAAAGAAACAGAACAGATTACACAAAGAGTGCATAACATAACAATGTTTGCACATTATTACTTTTATTTGTTCATAAGTGGAAAGCAATAAGTTACCGCTGACTAAATATCTAAATGAAAATAAGTTGTACCTCGATAGAAGCATTGGATTAGATAGCATAGTAGAAACAAAAGATACACAGGCAATGAAGAATATAACTTCGAATACGCATACCTTTCTTTAGAAAGTTCAAAAAAGTTTGAAATATGTGACCAAAGGGTCTGCTCAAATGTCTCCCAAGTCCGATCTACTTCTTCAAAATATTCCCTGTGACATTTCACATGCGAAAATTGTCAACCCCAAAGCTTATTTAGGCTGCATGTTTGTTAATTAACTGTTCCATACAGTCATCCAAATGAAATGATATAGGAATTCCTTCATTTCGATTATGAGCAGCCTTATATCAGAGATCCGATCCTGACCTTAGTCTGCCAGCCTCCTCTTTATGAGATCCTGCTGTAGCTAAAGCAAACCTCCTCTTTCCATCAAGGGCTGTTAATCTCTGAATAATTGCAGGTTCATGAAAGAGCAGATGAACGGTCAAATATCATGTTTGGTACATAAGATTATATTTTGAATTCTTTGTGTAGCATTTAATCCTTACCTCATACGTGTTAATGAGCTCCTTGTCATCACTTAAAGATTCATGGGCCGCAGCAGCTTCCACAGAAATTGACATCATCCCCTCTACATCCTAATAGTGGCACAAATAAGTTGGATTTATGCATTTGCAGTCAAATTACATACTAGCAGTATCAACATATCCAAGTGTTACAGTACTTAAAATCTAATTTCTAAAAGAAGGGAGAAAATGAATGAAGAAAGAAAGAAATAGCTCTAACATCAGCCATTTTAGATGCATACCTTCAATGTTGTGTTTAAGTTATTTCGTGCATTGCTAAGAAGCTTAATCTGATCATGATTCTCAATTAACGTTTGGCATTCTAGACATAACCTGAACAAGTGAAGCATTATGAAAAGTCTTAAGCCAGCTATAAATATCAAACTTAAGTGACTATATGGATATCCCAAAATATAAGAGTCATGAGGAATCATAAAAATGATTTCAAGTGCCATCAAATGTACCTTTCAATATTAACAAAGTTATCGCGGAGGTGGTTTACAGTCTTCTCAGATGAAGCAAGAGCTTTTAGACCAGATTGTGCCTGTTCAACCTGCATACAAAATCCATGATATTGAAATATTATATATAGCAGAAAACATTTCTTCATGATCAGCTTATTTACAAGATAACATTCAGAAATGGCAACAGGACTATAGTTAGTAGTTAGTACAGAAAGAGCATTTACCTGTTCAGCAACCATAGTGCTAAGTTGTGCATCATTAGCCTGAAATGTTGAAAGAAAAAAAATATATGTCAAAGCTAGTATATCATCATAGAAAAGCAGTCTCTCTACCTTCGGGTACGGGTATGACTGTCTATGGAGGGATTGGGTATCGTCGTCGTCGTTGTTGTTGTTGTAGTATCCCATCTTAGGGCTATCAGCTAATTCTTTTTTGTCAATGAAACTTGAAAATGACTCGCATTCCTAATTCCCAGAAGAAAAACCTCTCACAGAATGAGTTCATAATAGAATCAGAATCCTATCTAACCTCAAGACAGTCCAAATCGTATTTCTTTGTTATCAATGGACCATACTGACAAGGCCCCAAGTTCTCAAGTATATAAAGCATTAATTTCCGTCAAATTGCTTAAACGCATCAAATGTGATTACACAGACACAAACTACAATGCAACTATTCTAGCTCAAGCTTCCATCACAATTTACTTAAAGCTTTCGCAGTCATCAAGTCTCAATAACCATAAGAGTAAACGGATTGGCAACACCTCTCACACCGAGAAGTCAACATCACGATCACACCCCCTCTCTCAAACCCACTAAAAAACATGGTATGGGTACACACCAGTCAAACCAAATTTTGGGGCTCGCTTATCACACAATTAATACTCAAAACCCATTAAATAAGCATTTGGCACTGCCATCACACAACATTCCGTCCCCCCCTCTCGTGGCGCGATGGTCACACAGGGGTGAGATCGACCCGAGCTTTTGACGAGCTACTCGAGTTCGAGCTCGTTTAAGTCGAGTTCAAACATAGTAGTTTTCAGAGACGAGTTTACTACTCGATTAGTTTCACGAGTCAAGCTTAATAAACTAATATTCGGCTCGTTCGGAAGTTCGTTTAGTGATTCAAGTCGAGCGAGCTATTCAAGCTTCACGAGTCACACAAGCCCAACGAGCTTAAAAGTGGAGGGCACACGGACACCTCGGTGGGTTGCAGCCTCTTCCCAAGCGTCCAGAACATGGTCACGAGGCCCACCCCATACTGTCCTCTCTAATCACCCAGGATCCTATAATGCTTAAAAGTGGAGGCTTTTGCACAAAATAACCATTAAACCTAAGACTAAATCTATAGCAAGATGTCACATTTCTCAAAACATTGACTCCCCTCAATCTGCAACAAAATGTGATTACGCATATAATACATAAACAACAATGCACTAACATTTATGTTTCACAGCACAAACTATAGTTAATGAGCATAACCAACAACCACCACAATGTTAAGGAATGTGAGACCATACCAAGGTTGAATCACGGGTGTGATGCTGACATAATTGTGTGAGACCCCTTTCCATACCGTTTACTCTAAAAATCAAACTTAAGACTAAATCTATGGCAAGATGTGACACCTCCCAAAAACCACAACAAAATTTGATAATACACTAACTACAATGCACCAAAGTCATGATGCATAATTCACTCTACACTTAACAAACATAACCAACTACGCCCACAACGTCAAAAACCACATTCTTACAAACACAAAACTCTAAATCTACACCTCCGATCACCAAAAATTCACCAAAGCACACCTTTTTCCTCTCAATTTCCAAATACCAAGTTATAAAAAACAAAACTTTACACACACAAAAAAAACCGAATCCAAGAAAATAAACCAACCTGTTGCCGGGCGATATAATCGGCTTTAATCGAAGAAATGGACAACAAAAGCTCAGGAAGTGGCAACAGTTTTGCAACCTCACGAACTGCAGATTCCTTTGCTTCAATTCCAAGATCTTCAACCATCATCTTTCCCAAAATCCTAATAATAAAATGATTTTTATTATTATTATTATTATTATTTATAAAAAATACCCATTACAAAATTTTAGTTGTTAGTGTGAAAATTTTTAATGATTATTAGGCATACCTTGATAAATTCCTGAACTGGGTTATTTAGATCATAAAAGTTTATGATGATTTTGGCTGAATATGATACAAGTTTTTCAGTTTATTAGATCTAAATATTTTATTTTAGTATATTATAATATTATAATTATAACTATTATATAATTATAATTTAATTATAAAGTATATAAATAGAAGTAAAGTAGTATTAGATTTCTATAGGAAAGGTAACCGGAAAAGATATAGACCCTATATTATTATAGACAACGGTGGCGCGTATTGGTGTCGAATTTGACTCGGTTATTGATCACACCTTAACTTGTATATTATATTTTGAGTAAACGACATAAATCGTTACGTGGTTTATTAAAAATATCAAGTTTCATCCATGTGGTTCAAAAACCATATCGTTTAAAAACCTTACTGACAGTTCTTTATAGGAAGATAAGGTTTATGTTTGGTTCAATGGACTGATGGCCGTCATCTTCCAAAATCCACATGTGCCTCCAACGTGAAGATATTTTCGTCATTTCCTAAGCTAAATGACTAAACTTGATATTTTTAGTGGTTCTCATAGTTCTCATCCTTATTTTTTGTTCTCACTTGATCACTTCACTAAAAAAAAAAAAGGTAAGTGGGTGGCCACCCTCTGGAGCCATGTACCTATTGGTACCCAGCGCGTTTACCGCATATAC
>JAOEHQ010039490.1:0-23327 GCA_025447715.1 Asclepias incarnata | reverse complement strand
GTGTATCAAACTCCCAACACCTTGGGGGGTAGTGAAGATCAAAGGCGACCAGCTGGACGCGAAGGAATGCTACATGGATTCGATGAAACCAGCAGCTAAATCTACATCAGCATAGCAATCAACAAGACAAGTGCTAGAAATATATATTAAGTTCATCGTCATCTAGTTGATGTAATTATCTATTAATACAACTATAGAATCACTACGTGAATTATAACTTGAGTTATCAAGAGATCTATACTATGGAAACCACTAAGTGGTTTAATTAGATTTCACATTTCTACCAGCATGTAATCAAATTTAAACTCTTGGCATACATATGTAGAAGTGGTCATGTGTGCTTTCATAGATCATAAATAAGATGTTGTCTAGATTCATATATATATATATATATATATATATAAAGGGTCACTTAAAAGTTAGATAATGAATAAAATGGAAGGAAATAATAAATTCACACAACTTTGGGAGTATGGAGATTCTATATGGATGTAAGTATCTACACTTTGTAAGAAAAACAACAAGATCAAGACAAGTGACTCCTTTCCCTCCCATCCCATTTTGTGTGATTTCAAACCCAAATGGCAAAACTCCAACATAGATTACATAAGGGAGAAGACTAGGTTGCCATGTTAGTATAAACCCCTACATCTATGGAACCTTCATTAATGATTTTGAGACGAGCTAAGGACAAAACACTTCTTTCCATCCCCATTTCCATCGTGACCAAGAAGCCCCAATTAGTATATCTCTAGCACCCATTCACTACTAGGAGGAACTAAGATTTCCATACTACATTAGACTCCAACAAACAAGCGAATGTGCATTTATGACAATGGGACAAATAGAAGGGACAAACTCCCCAAAGGGAAGACTACAAGGAACACTTTCATTTCCTAACCTTACTAAATCCAGGTATTAGGCTAGTCATAGATCTCCACCTCATTGGAATTGCATTTAGTTAGTAGAAGACAAGCAAAACATGACAAAAGTCTACCCTTGAAACCGACCAAGAGCATAAGCACCAAGACACCACATTGTTTCTATAAAAGAGAACCTTTCTATGCTTACATTCTTGCACCCACAAAGCCAGTCTCCATAGTTTTCAATCACACTAAAGTGTCTTGTTATCAGCTGATAGAATCAGAAAAACCGCAGCCAAGCCACTAACTAAATCACTCCAAAATGGCCACGAAATCTAGTTAGAATAAGGTTGTTGTTAGCTGCAAGTTCAGGGAACATTCAATCACAAGAACGTCAAGTGTTAGTATAGCAACTTCACAGCTTAAGTTCACCTCTGTAAGTGCATCAACACTCCCATATTTCAATCTAATATTAGTACCGAATTATAGTTCTAAATCGGGTTTGTTTCGTTCATATAGAATCAGCTTTCTGGACTTTGTGAAATCTTGATAAGTGTCGATAACTTGGTCTCCGCTTAGCGTAAGTACACGACACCCTCCTCATTAGATCAGACGCCTTAAAAACTTGATATCTAACTTGTCGTTACCATCAAATGAACAATTAAAGACAATGTTTCATGCTCACTGATGTATGTACACATATAGACTAAAAACACTAATGACGCAAGACTTTTCAAAGATGTACTTATACTATGAAAATGGACCAGAGGGTAAGTACAAACTCTTTTTGTAAACGTGAAGATGAAGGCATAAAAATCAAAAACGTATCATGTCATTAGAATTACTACAAATAGACTACACTCATATGCACAAGGTAAAATGACCTCCTGTAGAGATGTAAGAAAAGGTTATATCAATATATATATATATATATATATATATATAGTTTCTGGTTCAAATAAAACAAGTATTAAAGTAAAATAAATAAAACAATACTTTTTTCTTAACTGAAAACCATTGTGCATCATGAAAATCTCCGTGCATCAGTGCATATGCTTGTGCTTTATGAATCTTCGTGCATCAGTTTTATCATGATCCAATGGTCAAGATCTTATCCTATTTGTTTTACATTAATACTTGTTTTACAATAACCAGACCCTATATATATATATATATATATATATATATGATTAATTATACTTCAAATTATAATCGGTTATGTTTAACGTACAAATCATTAATTTACGTAATAAATTTTAAACGTAACATGTTATATTTATCAAAAACGCCATTAATTTAAAAAAAAAAACGCCATTTAAAAATAAAACGCCGTTAATTTAAACGTAGAAATTTAGTAACGAGTTTTAATATTACCAAAGTGACATTTATTAATGGCTTTGGAGGGCCGCTCCTCATCTTTTCTTCCAAATCTGGCAGTTTCAATTACAAGATCATTTTGGCTATGATAATATTTTCATCTTATTCTTTACTAACGGCTAATATAGTTTTATGATTAAATGTGTTGATTGTCGATAATGATATATAATATATTTTATGAATATCAAGATTACATTTAAACTTTTTGTATAATGCAATGTACAAGTTTGGTTGTCAACATATCATACACGAATTCATATATATATGAATCGAAACACTTGAAAAAAGAAGAAAAAAAAGCTGTACTTTTTATTTACTAATATCAAAATGATATTTTTAGTATTTATAAAATATAGAGTTAATTATAATTTTCATCCCTATCGTGGTATCCAATTTGCAGCTTTCATCCTTAGCTTTCAAATATTACAGTTTTAGTCCAAATTTTTTTGCTCCGTCAACAGTTTTAGTCCAAATGACTAACGGACGTTAAAGGAAAGGTCACATGACCTGCACATAATGGGTATTTTGGTCTTTTCATTACTATAGGACTAAAAGTGTAAATAAGTCATCAATTTTTACATCTCATCATCATCATCTGTATATGTATATCTATATCATCCATATCTTATATCTATATCAAACATTAAATATCAAAAAGCAAGATTCAACAATGCACACAACAATAAATTTATCTATATTATTTTTATATCTTGTTTGAACATACAATTACCACCAAGCTATGTTAAAGCAAATGTATCACCAGGATGAATTCTTCCAACAAAAACAAAACACATGGGTGTACCTGTTTCTCTCTCATCCCCAAACCCCAAAACCTAACGACCGCAACAACCATCACTTCCGTTCAACCAACCACCGCAACCATCAGTCTTCCCCCACCACCATCACCAAGGTGTACGACCCGGGTTAACAAAAAGACGAAGAATTGGTTGAAGAAGAAGAGAGATTCGTTGATAGCAGAGGGCAGTGGCTATAGGTACAGTGGTCGTCGTCGTGAGGGCAGTGCTGGTGGGTATGGTGGTGGTCGAGATCGTAGGTATGGTGGTGGTGATGGCGGATCTAGATCTGACTTTATCCTACTCCCACCACCATCAGCCACCACCAATCGCCACCGCCAACACCCGTCACAATCTCCGATCCAAACAGCCCATTAGTTTCCGGGTCAACCCGAAATATTAGTAATCCTAACATGCCCGAGATTTTGTCTCCAAGTTTACTTGATTTCCCATCTTTGGTTCTTAGTCCGGTTACACCACTTATACCCGACCCGTTTAACAGGTCTCCGGTGACTGACGGTAGCCCACCGGGTTTGGATGTTGTGGCCGAAGAAAAAGCGATTGCCGGAAAAGGGTTTTATTTACATCCGTCGCCGGTCACTACTCCGAGGTCGGAAAATGAGTTACAGCTTTTGCCATTGTTTCCGGTGACATCACCTAGATTTTCCGGCGGATCTACTTCCACTTCTTGATTTATATGACTTTTTTTATTAGCTGTAATTGTAGTGAGTTTATTAATAAATTTTTATTTTAATTGTGTGAATTTACACAGATGATGATGATGATATAGATATAGATAGATGATGATGATAATGATATAGATATAGATATACAGATGATATAGATATACAGATGTTTTTTTTTTTTTTTTAATATATAACATATATAAAAAGAGAGTGATGAGAAAAAAGACACAAATACCCCTGACTTAACGACAGGGACGAGTTTTTTTTAACAGAAGTTCGAGTTCAGGGATGAAAAAGGAACAAAGTTAACGGCAGGGACGAAACATCGTTTTTCCTGAAACCACAGGGACGAAAAAGGTACTTAACCCTATATTTTTTTTTATTTTTTTTTTGGGTCACTTATTGGATACTTTACTTTCTGTTCCACTTTCTTGTTTATTAAAACTAATAATCATCTAAAACGATTGTGAATCACATCAATTATGTGAAGGACCGAAATTCCAATGTTCTAAGGACATGTATCGGTTTCTATGAAACGTTGCTTTAAATCATGAGCATTTGTTGCATGTACAAACTTCAGCCAAATCACTTCCAAATTAAAACCTTGAGCATATGTAATAGAACCTAAGAACAAGAAAGTATGGGCATAGTCTAATTAATATAACGACTATGGACTGGACTTTAACTTTGAGCTTGATTTGGGTTGGTGGTGACTTAAGTCTAATAACCAATACGTTGTATTAAAGTAAGAAAATTCTGATTTGATTCAGGACAAACACCGCCTTTTGCTATGGTTAGAACCAAAGTATACCAATGCAAGTTTGATTCGTTACACTTCCGGCTCGTATATTTATTTACAGTTCCATGTTCCGTTTTTGTTATACTTCCGGCTCGTATCTGTATTTACAGTTCCATGTTCAGTTTTGGTTTCCCATCTTTCGTAATTGCTACTAGTGAGCCTTAGTATTATATCTATATTCAGTTATACGGATGTCTATTCAAATTCATCTGCAAGTATCTTTAAAATACTTTATAGGTAACACGCATCTAACGTGTTTTGTGTCTTGCATGTCACCATTAACCTGCATTTCCCATTCACAGCTAAGAACACGCTTGTATATGCATATATTATGATACATGAAAGGTCATGATAATAATGGATTATGCATATATGAAAGCCTGAAATGTAACGATAAACAAAAAACATGGCTACACTCCTTAGCAACCAAATTGACAAATCTGAAACATTGTATAGTGACGTTTCTCTAATAAAGGGGATAATGAAAAAGCCGATCATATATATACCAAACTGATACTTGTGTAAGCAATGCTATCTATACGCTTTGATACTACTAACATGAAGCCGTTTTCAGTTTAAAAAGAATGAACAAATGACCATTTGCATGTAGAAGCAAAAAAAAAACCCTGATGAAATATCAGTATAGATGATGTAGCATAACACGAAACACACAACATGCTTACTAGTGAACTAGGCACGTGAGCCTTTTTTTACTCCATTTGCTTGGAGGGTCTTGGACATGGTCCGCAATCTACTTGAGATTTCAGAAAACGAAGGTCGAATGGCAGGGTCCGTGGACCAGCACTGCACCATCAGTTCCCTCCATTCAGGATCACACTGTTCTGGTATGATAGGCCGAAGGGTATCATTCACAATCCCTCCTGTGATCATTGTTGTAAAATATAGTCAAATAAGTACATGAAAATTGCAAGAATTCCTTTCTTGAAAGTTTGAAAGGTAAGATTACTTATCTATCAATTATCCTCGTCATTTTTACAAATGAAATACGTGAGATTTGATGTACTGTACTAATGTGCATTATTCAAATGGGTGAAAGAAATTAAAAATTTTTTTTTTAAAGGAAACAGGACAGATGGGTTGAACGTCTCCCAAAATGCATCTTTAATACATAAAAACTCTTAAATAAAAATCTTAAATAAAAATCTTAATTGAAACCCTAGGCTAGAAAGATTCAGCAAGAGTTCCTGGATATTAATCATATGTTGAGTAGAGAAAACAGCTTACCTATGATTGCCCCACAATGCATATTTGCATACGGTTCTTCACCAGTTAGGATCTCCCACATGGTAATACCAAAAGAGAACACATCAACCTGTTGGCATCCAGAATTGAGTGATTAATTAGTTGGAACAGTCACAAGGTTGCATATGTTAATAGACCATTCTAACCTTTTCAGAAACTCGAATGGTACTACCATTTAACAATTCTGGTGCCATCCAAGGTAAAGTTCCTTTGACGCCGCCTGTAACTAGAGTATTTCTTTTGATCTTTGACAGTCCAAAGTCACCAACCTGCAAGACCCGCTATCCATTATGGTGCTAAGGAAATATAATTATGGGTCGTTTTGGGTTATCGACTTTTCAAACGGGGAAAGTCACCCAAAGTATAATCAAAACGAATAAAACCTCAACATTCATTTTGTTAAAAAATTTAGATTATTACTGTAACTATGTACCAATAACTTGACTCGCTAGTATTATTTACCTTGCAAACAGGACGTTGTGGATCACGCATATTTACCAAGAAGTTGTCACATTTTATATCAAAATGAACAATATTTTTGGAATGCAAGTATTCCATTCCGAAAGCTGCATCCGTGACTATTATGAGCTTTCTACGTCGATCAAGTAACCTGCACATCACATAAGAATTAACCCAAGTTTAGACACAAAGGAGACAACGATATCATCAGGAATAAAGGTGGAGTCAAATTCACCTATCCTTTTTTATTAGGACGTTTCTAAGTGATCCATTTGCCATAAATTCAGTGACGGTAGCTAAAGTCCCTCCTGCTCCATCTGGTACTACTCCATAAAATGCAACCACATTTGGATGATGAAGATTAGAAAGGATGCGTGCTTCACTCCAGAAGTCATTGGTCTGGCACAGTTGGAAGCCAATTAGTACTCCTAATAGGCTATAAAGGAAGTTATTATGTAGAAAAAAAAAAGTTACTATCAGAGGGCAAGAAGTCATAAAAGAGAAAGATGGGATGACCAACCAGCCGTTCTTCCTCGGATGCTCTCCCAGCAAAGCAGCTTTTCTTGATCCTTTTGATAGCAACATCTGATCCACGCCATCTGCCATGATAAACAGTTCCATAGGTACCACAACCCAACTCTCTTAGCTCTTCAAGTTCAGCATTTTTAATTATCTGTAAATTTGGTTCATGCAAATTGTTGAGGATAAGTCGTAAACCAACCAGCAAGAGCAAACGAAAATTCCATAGTTTCATCACTGACACAATGGAACCATGAAAACATAATAAAAAATATTGCAGGTGTATGCTTAAATTAAAACTTGTTGCTAATGCAGATATTGAAGATTTGTAAAGGAAATATAACTAAGCAGGAATATGACCCACTATTCCCAGTTCGGTGTATTAAATGGCCAGTATGGGGAAAAAGCTGGACAAGCTGGTAATTTACTTGTGTGTAGAAGACAGTAGGGTACCTGGAGGCCATACATATCAGCTTCCATTTCAGCTATTAATGCATTACTGAACGCGGCATCCTTACTTCCATTATTGGAGGCAACATCCTGCATAAGATATTGCCGACTGTTAATTGCTTTGTTCAACTTTGAAATTTATGTGCAGAAGTGTAACATTCTGTTAACTTTCGGAGAAAGGGATATGCTTATTGTAACTTAAACTATTTAATGCTCTTTTACAGTTTCTTGATTAGGTTTAGTTGACATTTATATGTCAATGCACTGCACTAGATACTGCAAAGAGAAAAATTATATGTAGACCTAGTATGCTGGCTTGATTTAACTTCATCAACTGCCCTGATTAGGAATTTAGGATCGACTGCCAATGTCAATGAAGAAGGATCTAGCAAGATTTATGGCCAATAATATATAAGAGGATTCATGTCATATTGTACTTTGCTGCACATGCTGGAGCTTAACCCACCAAAAGCAGGTGGACAATCTACTTCGAGCTTAAAAGTATATAATTTGGTGAAACTTAAAATCCCTCTACAACAAGTATGTCCTAAGTGTAGCAAAAGTGGACTCAAAATAAGGTCCAGGAATTCCTAAAGCCCTATAATGAGATATTGAAGTGGATAATAGTAAGACTTATGCACCAAAAGGTATTTAGCTTATCGGTATTGGGGTGATCCAACAACCTAAAGGTTGTGCTTTCAAATATCATTGGAGACAATTTGTACAAACTAGCAGGGTACCCGCGCAATGCAGCGGGACGATGGTGGCGGCGGCGACTAGTGTAGGTAATTGATGTAAAGGGGACAGTGTAGTTATTTTAGGAGTTAAGGGATAGATGGTGAAAATTGGTAGGGGTATCATAGGTATATCAAGTGGAGGTGTTTAAAAATAGGTATTATAGATATAAGATGGTTGTAGGTGTAAGTCTTTTCCATTAAAGAAAATACAGTAAATATTAAAACTCGTTGTAATTTACTAAAAAGTTAATTGAATTTTCATTTTACATTAATCTTTCCCTGCATATTAAAGGGCTTTGAAATCAGATCTTAAGATCTCATGATAAAGAGCATACCTCTTCATTTGAATCTGAGAAAGTGCTCCCGACTTCTGTTTCAATTGAGAGGTGAGCTTCAGTGCCAAATGCATCCAACACATTTGAAGAACTTGGAGCATCAGTCACATCTCCCAATAGGTCGGCCAATTCCAGTTGCTTTTTTTCTTTGTCCTTTACAGATGACATATCCATCTGCATCTTATTGTAATTTTCTTCATGCCCCATTCTACCGATTTCTTGTTCGGTGTAATTGAAGAAGTCGTCATCCATCAGTGAAACTTCTCTCCTGAAACCAGCACCTGTTATTGGATTCTGCATTGAAGGACCAAAGCACAGTGGTGACTCTACCCCTGCAAAATCAAGACCTGCTGATAGTTGCAACTCGCTGGAGCTAATTAGCATAGACTTCTGGTCATTCATTCCATTCTGATGCAAATTTGGCAGTCCAATAGCAGAGTCATATGATATGTTATCAGAGAAGCCAGAAAGTAAATCACTAGAAGTTTTTTTAGGATTATGGACCCATGGCTTATTGTTTCCCCGTTCATCATTTTCTATCCCAGTCATCACATATTGCATATTTTCGGCAACTCTTTGCCTGTTGAGAGCAGGCTCAGCTGGATGTTTCTCTAAATGATTGTTTAAATATTGCTGCATCACTGCATCTGGACCAGGCTTTAGACTGATTGCGGCTGATTCAGAGACGATGTAGTCTGAGACTTGTGGGTTATGCAGAACATGCATCTGATCATGATTGACCTTTGATACTTTATTGATGTCACCATTAGCAGTTACAGATGAGTCATTGTCAGAAAAGCTCTGTACTTGATAAAAAGTCGGTATGTTTTCCGTCGCACTGTTCTGCAATCCAACATTTTTCCTTTGATCGTCCTTTGCTACTCGAAGATTCTCATCTACACTATTTGCATTATCATGTACTCGCTTCAAAGGATCCGTCTGACTGTAAGAAGCAGGCTGTTTCACACTTGGTATCTCAATGACAACTTGTGGGTGGACATTCTCATGTTTTTCTACAGACTTATCTTGCAAGACCACGGTGGATTCCACCTGTGCATGGACTGGTGGAGGTGGAACGTTCAAGGTAGGTGGTAAAGTGTTCCCATTCTGAGAATCGAAACAAGAGCTTCTGCCACATTCTTGGAGCTGTGGATCAGAAAATGCATGTGGCATCCCAGGATGAGACCCATTAGCATCAGATCCCAAAAATATATCCACCGGATCAGCAGGTTGTGGCATAAGATTCACAGAATGATACGCTCGGCCATTTAGTGTTGGGATCTCAATACCACCATATGTTGAATCTATGTACCCTTTTGCGTGACCATTCATTACATCCTTTTGTGGTACCGGATCAAGAGAATCAAGAGAGATATTATCTGGAGACATGGTTGAACTTGGAAGTTCAGAGTATGTTGGAGTGCCATTGGAGCTGTTTAGGCCAAAATTGTCGTGCAAAGAATCAAAAGAGGGAGACTGCTTTTGGGGAAAGCTCGAGTTTTCATCTATACTTGATATCAACAGGTTCGTCTCATTTGTCAAACACCGTGAATCATTGTTTTTAGTTAGATTGTGATCTACTATTCCATTAACCGCAACAACGTACTGATAATCTGGATTCTGCTGCTGATTAGCATTGGCTTCAATGGTACATGTGGTTTCAGATTCACTTAGAGGAATTAAATATATTCTGAGTCGCTGGGAACCGTCAATAATTCCTAGCCCATTATACTCCTCTATCATATTCTGAAGGTCCTCATCAGACGACACAGATATAAGAGAATCAAAATCCTCTCCTGGAAGCTGGTACTTAAGTGTGTAAGGCTCATTGCAATATTCATTAGTTCGCTTGACAAGCTCTACCCATGAAATATTTTTCTGTATCGAAACAAGACGTGCCTGCCCTCCCACATATCTCAATTTTCCATCACATGGTCGAGGCAAGATTTTACCACCCGAACTGCATATAAACTTAATCTTTCCCCTTTGAGAATCTTCTGAAACTCTTGATCCTGAAGCTCCATGAACCAAAGCAGGGACAAAACCATTGACTAATGGAGCACTCGGCCTAGAAAAAGATCCGTTTGCAGAAATACACTTCGTCATATTAGAGCCACACACGGAATCCACCCTCTGCAACCCAAGCATAACACCAAGCTCCTCGTAACCAAGATGATGGTTGCCATTAGTCCCATTACATAACATCCCATTACTCACGACTTTACCATTCCCGTTATAATACTCATTACTTCTTACGCTTAAACGATCCTGAAGAAACTCCATTGAAAACTCCTCACCAGTCCTTACAGACACATTATTCATCAAACTTTTCCCGGCCACTACCTCATCTTTCAAAACCGAACACGATTCCTGCTTGAGCCATTGACCAGAAGAGGAAGGAACCTCCGTGGTCATGGCAGTATCTATATCCTAAGATCACCCTAATTTTTCACTAGTAACACACATTCACCAAACAGATCAATATCCTCCCCTTCAACCACTAAAACACCACCTAAAACCGCACTTTACGCAAAATATTCACAACCGCACACACACGTAACCAAATCTAACCTCTACAAAACTGCATGCTAACAATAACGAAACCGAACACCGAACACCGAACATAATAATTATGCAAATCCACTGAATCTACTGGCACGCTGTACAAACAAAAACAATAATAAAAATAAATAATTAAATCTAAACAGCTAAAATAAGCTCACAAACCCTAATTCCACTAACATTACATTAATATCAATAAATTAAACACTAAATAATACTCTAATAGTATCGATCACTAAATAACTTTAAATTATAATAACCGCAACAATTTAACGTAAAAACATGCAATTCATAATAACTAACTACGCTAATAAACATATATTAAAGCAATTAAAACAATAATCGGAGCATAATTGAGCTTAATTATGGAAAATAAATGATTGTTACCTGATAATTGCAATGTCTAGCTGTTTTTTCAGGTTTTTGATTTACTTCAAAAAGATGAAATTGATATTAATTATATATATATATATTTGGAGCGGAATATATGCGTGTATATCCTATATATATATGTGATATTTGAATTGTAATGGAAATTGGATACTAATAAAGGCTAATTGGATCTTAATATTATAGTAATAAATCTTTAAAAAAGTTGATGAAAACTCTCTTTTTGGTGACAGATAGAGACTGTGTGTGACCTTCAAATTATTCCACTTTTTTTGAATTCCGATGATTGTGTTTATATGTTTCATTTTTAAATTACTAGTGTATTATTTTATTAAAATTTTAAACCCCCGGCGCCCTGGGAATTTTTGGTAACCCGACCAGACCCTGCTGCTAAAGGGGTAATACGAAAAGTTATAATTATAATATAATACTGCTACGTACCGCGTGATGCACGGTGGTAGATGAGTTTTCATTGTTAATTTCGACTGGTATATGCAGCATTGCGTGATGATGGCCGGCTGCGTTGAGTGTCGGCTTCCCGACCATCAGCTTGGATTGTCAAACACATGAGTATTTAAAAATTGTGTTAAATTGGATATGTTTGGCAAAAAAAACT
Organism: Asclepias incarnata; assembly: GCA_025447715.1. Classification (NCBI taxonomy): domain Eukaryota; kingdom Viridiplantae; phylum Streptophyta; class Magnoliopsida; order Gentianales; family Apocynaceae; genus Asclepias; species Asclepias incarnata. The sequence continues at coordinate 11,477 of JAOEHQ010039490.1, read as the reverse complement.
TGGAGCTGGGGCTGTGGTTAGGGGCTGGGGCTAGTTTTTTTTTTCAACTCTCCTTACACAAGCTTTAATTTTAAAGACCTTTTGGGGCTTTTAGAGGCTTTTTGGGGCTGGATCTTCTTTTCACAATCCTTCATCCAAACATGACTATTTTTTTAAAAGGAGTTTGTTTTTAAAAGCTCTGGGCTTTAAGCTCCTAAAAGCCCCTTGCCAAACATGCCCATTATCTATTGTGACATATTTAAAAATGGAAATGGTTAGTATTAAGAGCATTATAGTAAATTCTTTGATTTTAAAAATTCAAAAACTAAAATCTTATACCATCTCTTTTATATAATATTATAGCTAGATTATTATTCTGCGTAATACTCGGGTGAACATATATAATTAATGATATGTCAATGCTTCGTAATATTATACATGCCCAATTATAGATAAAAAAAAATATTAAAAAACGATAATGTTATCATATTTACATTTATTTGTTGAGTATTTAAGCTACCATGAAAAAATGATCAGTTTATATTTAACAACGACACATTCTTTTAAATAATATGAGTATAATTGTATTTTACAATATGATATAAAGATTAAGCTAAATATAAATAAAATCCATATAGGACTAAAGATTTCAAAATTAACGTTAAAAAGATATTAATTAATGATACGAGTTTCTTTTATAAAAAAACATAATTTTAATGATTTTATGTTTTTATAAATAAACTTTATAGTTACTAACCACTTCTTCATAGAAGGAGTGGTCACCTGCCAATTGCGAAGCCCGGACCCACTATGCTGAAGTTTCTTACGGGTTCGATCCTTTTAACACTATATCGGTCAATGGGTATTGGGTCTAAATGTTTAACCGGTGTTTCTTCCCTTGCAGGGTGGGGAAGCAAGTATCAATGCGGTACCATGAATTAAAGAGTTCCTTACATTTTATAAAAAAAAACTTGATAGTTATTGAGTTGTAGTTATCGAAACAACATAAATTAAAACATATATAGTTATCTTTTTATATTAAACTAATAATATTAAAAATTTTAAGTTATTATCTTTCAATGACTTAGAAAATTATAAGTCATTGACAAATAAGTAATCTAATGAGTATTTCCTTTTAATGCAAATGAGTTTAATGACTTTTTTGAAAAATAAAAAATTATTGAAGTCTTAATTGGGGATGCTCTAATGAGTTTTTTTTATATATAATATTGTATTTGACCAATTAAGAAATCTAAAATGATATTTTTTTTTATTATATAAGAGTTTTAATACATTATTAAAATTTCGTAAGATGAAAAATTATGTAAAAAGTAGAAGAGTCAAAAAAATAAAAAATAAATAAATAAACACATCAAGAACTTATAATATAACTAAAGTACCACCTTCATTTAACTGAAACCATTAATCATTTGATTTATAACAGTTTGGTTCGAGTAATAAAAAACACATAAAATTAAAATTATCAATAAAGGGTCGGATATCAAGTTTTCATAAAGCTTGATATATAACAAACAAATATCGATTATATAGTATTAGAAGCACCATATACCAACACCTTTAAGAATATTTGTATAATTACAACCAATATATCTAAAAGAATATAAGCACTTTCCCATGAACACTTGTTGATGGTTACCTTTTTCAATATATGTATGAAGAAGCAACATGATGAGAACATTAAGAATTTATATGTTTAAGCTCATTAGCCAGTTATAGTTTGGAACATAGGTATAGGTAGTAAGAAATAAATGAGTTGAATAAGAAATGAACGAAGAGACACAATGTCACATTGACTACTTAAAGAGTTGAAGACTTTAAACAAACTTGAGACCAAACCCATATAAAAACAGTTATAGAGATTAAAAAAACAATTCAAGAGTTTCTTACCATTTACGTACCATTTGTTTTGTGCTCCCAACTACTACTTTGCACGGTTTTCCTAAAACTATTGACAAGAAAATCATTAATATTAAAATCAAGATCAAGATGAAGATGATTCACTTACAAAATTTTATTCAAATCTACATTGCAGAGTACAAATTTGGATAAATAAAAATGATGATATAGGTTGCATACAAATCTATTGATTAACTATAAAGATAAAGACAATGTTATCTACTAGTTAGGTCACACAGACTTAAAAGCTCACATTTATTCGAATACACTGAACAAGAAAAACCTCATATGTTTGTCCCTTACTACATAATTACAATAATACTATATTATATGATGTCTCAATCATTTATTTCTACTACTATATTTGAACCAAAAGTCTTATAGATTAGCGGTATGTGTGTTGACCCATCAACCAAAAGGTTGTGGGTTCAAGTCTCGTTGCGGCCAAATATGTGAATGCTATATTTGGTTTTGACATTTTACTTTCTAAAAAAATATTTGAGTCACAGCTTTTCATCTATGATCACAATCCAAAACCAAAGAACCAGGTGTCATTACCACTATTCACTGCAAAGCATCATATGAAGGCGTCAATGCGATGCAAATAGAGAATAAAAGTAAATAACCACCATACAAAAGGCCCAAGCGTGATAGACACGAAAATGAATCCGTTTTCTTGGCCTCCCAAAACACTTTGATATGAAAGAGACCTTTCGCCATTGAGAAGAGATCTAAAATCTGGATCCCCTCGATCACCCTCAGCTTTAGTTCTTAAGCTATCTCAATTTGATGAGATTGGGGAATGGATCGAGTAAAGTTTTTAGGACATAAAAAACTCTCAATATATTTAAAATGTCTTCAAATGCGCACATAAATCTTAATAACTTTCACTTTGTTGGTTGATTTATCTAAAGCTCTACATAGAAAGTTGGATAATTTCATTATTTTAAGGCGAACTTTGATAGTATTGGAGACTTGGAGTTGGAGTAGTGTATCCACTAGTATATAGAGTATTACTTAGGGGTTTCGTACAAATTTATGCATCTTTTGAAGAATTGATTCCATGCATATATTGACTTCACAATGACATTGTCATTTGCTGAAGCAAAATTTGTTGAGGGTATTTGTGATAAACCAATCAATGTTTGAATAGATGGCATTAATGGCATGCAAACCGAATGGAGTTTTTCTTGAAACGGACATAAAACTCACCTGTTTTATCAAACAAGTTTTCGGAAATTTTCTTTTAGAACCAGTATACCCGGCAGTGCCACTGCCGGGGTGGTCCAAATCAGCCTAAAACGGCATCCCCAATGCCGGTTTCGTCGGCCACGTCTCAATCTGGCAGTTTCAATGCCGTTTTCATGTTGAAGGCTCAATCCGGCATTCACATTCACATTCACATTGCTGTTTTCATTGGTACTTCCAAAAAAGTTGAAACCGGCATTGGTACTTCCGAAAAAAAATTCCAAACCGAATGTCATAATATTTTTAAAAAAAGTGGTTAATTGTATCTTTTATTTGGTAGTGTCTTTATTGTAATATACAAAGTTTAGTTCAATCTTGGTTGGAATCATTAGCCGAACAATACCAAACAAACCAACAAACATTCTAAATAAACCAAATCATCCAAATAAATATTTGGCCATATTTTTAAAGTAAATGAAAATCAACAATATTATATTATTATTTAAAACTAAAACTTGGAGCAATATCTTGAAATTTTGGTTCCTAGCTATGCAAAAAATTTATTATTTGAGTAGACTAATTTTTAATGCAGGATTAATTGATTTTAACTCAATTTAACACATTTTGGATTTTTTTAAAACAACAATTATCAAATAGAAACTACCCCACCATCCAAAGGTGAGGGTCTACACCAGATCAAGGTAATCGATTGTCTTAATCGGGTCCGCAGTCCGCTATATCCAAAGCTAAATAGACATCCGAGGAAAATTCACACCAAAAAGCCCTCGTGCGTGGTGTGTAAAACCACGACTCAACCAGTTGATTGTGAACACATTTTGCATTACCAAATGGCTTTTAGGCTGATAGTATTTAAATTGATTCACCAATTACCAAAAGGTCCTGACTTCAGATAAATGTGTTAGTAAATGTATGGTGTGCGAATATTTATCTAACAAAAAATACGTATTGCATTCTTATATCACCTTTCAAATATATATAGCAAAGGTTTTACACCTTGTTCAATAGAGTAAAACATACAAATCTGTACAACAAAAATACAAAAATGAAGATCATTTTTCAGGATCTAAGAAGGTAAATTCAACAAGTAAAATGGATTGTGCCTTCTAAGTTATACCCGTGATCGGCGAAGAAGTATAATCACCTAAAAGACTAAAAAGAATGTTATACTCGTGTCAACTCCTTCGAAAATACTACTAAAAACGTCGGCCAGATTTATGATTGGAAAGGTTCAATACCAGATGACCTTGAAATCATTGATCTTTGCTAATTTCTTTGGCGATTGGCGGCTGCTGGTGCTCGTTGGCCCTGCTCCGACAACTTTCTAAAGAGGTTCAAGATTGTTGGAATAAGCTTGGTGGCTATAGAGAGAAGCCCATGAAACTGGAAACGCGGATCATAAAAAACCATGAGTATACTATTGTATCATGTTCATGTCACCTCGAGAGGACCAAAAAAATGAAAATAACAGTTAAGATGGTTTCTAACACGCACCATGCCATGTTGAAATTCAGAAGCTATGTCTAGTTGAACCCACAAGGCTTTTATGAGTAGAAAGCCGACAAAGATAAAGAGCAGGTACAATGGATTCCTGAAAACGAACGCAGCAATGACTAAAACTTATTATCAGATGGCTAAGTATGCAGATGGAGACATGATTAAACCAAACAAACCTCAAAAGAGTCATGAATTCATCGAATCCAAGCACGAATAAAGCAGCAATAGCCCATGGAGGTGGTAACCAACTGTTATTTTGCTTGTTGGCTTTCTGAAAAAACATCGAAAATTAAATAATATACACATAAGTTGATACCCATATACGAAAGCATTTTAAAGACAGGAATCACTGTGGGTTTGGCAGATTAGTGGAATGGAATGGGATTGGGGATCAATTTAAACACAAACCGAACACCTGGTATAATTTCCAGTCCGTACCAAAACCCTCAATCCGAACACTTTAAAATCATACCTGGGCAGTAATAGCTTGAGTAACAGCATACTCTGTCTCCTTTTGAAATTGGCTCCACAAAGATTTACATTGAACAGGAGTTATCAGTGTCTTCTCTGCGGGAATCTGTGTGATACCGTATTAACCACCAACATACCTAATGGTGTTTACATTCACATAATTCATGCACATAAGTTCCATAATACCTTTTCCCATTTGCTTGTAGCCAAAGGGTCTTGCAAAGTGGAGCTCTTATCTGGGCCTTTGCTGGGTTCTGCTAAAGCAACTAGTAATATACCCTCTATTTTATCAGCATAATCCTCCAACCGTATTGCAACTAGCTTAGCGAGCAGCTTTAGAGACTGACAGATATTATACATGATAGATAAGAAAACATGCAACAAGTTTATAGTAAAGAAGTAGAGGTGTCATTTTCGAACAACTTATTTACTTATGAATGGGTCGATTTGGGTTATGTTTTATCTCAAATGGGTTGAAACTGGTCCAAAGTTTACTAATAATGCATGCAACTTCCTAAATTATAAATTTAAATGACCAAACAAGTTTGTAAGGGTCAACCCGACCAGCCCAAACCATATTGACTCGTAGCCAGTACTAAAAGTGACTGTTCTAGTTCCACAGGTTTTGCCTTGTTACAGACCTGCTTATCTTGCCACCTTTGTTAAAGAGGTAAGCATTATATATTGCAATAATTCTTACAGAAGTGCGGGCAGTTTTATTAATTGCACGAATATCTTCCTTTCCGGTCCAGACCCGTGGCATCAGATCATTATCATGGTTGAATATGGTTGTAAACCTGTTTGCACAGTTAATTAGATTATCAAAAAGTACAAAACTAGTTTTGATGCTGCAGTGATATTACGAGTTCAATACCTCTCCTTCATGTTATGTAAAACTTTACCAGCTTCTTCTTTAGCCTTTCCTTCGACTACATCTATTGCATAATTCTCCAATCTTGAAAGCAAATTTTTCTTGGCGTCTTCATCCATTTCAAAGCTAGCGAGTGCAACAGAGACGTCAGAGAGAGCAGACTTGGTCTCTTTTGCAAGAAGTTTCCTAATTGCGGGCCAAGTATCATCAGCAGTCCCTTCTAGAATAGCTCCCACAGGTCCACATAATGCTTCCTTTAGTTTTGACTGCAGAAAGATTCATTAGATTGATTAGATGTGGCAACATGGGCAGGTTGGGTAATGGTCAAAATGGGCCAAAATTTGTTCGGAACACCTTAGGTTGACTCATAAACACATTTTTGTCCTCTTTTTAGAAATATTTAATGAGTTAATTTTCATAGATAAAACGATATCTTTAAAATGATAATCCAAGCCTTTGGATTAAATGATTTAGGACTCATTTGCATAAAAAGTAGACTTTGGCCAAATTTTACTCATTTGACCTGTTTGAGATGAAGGACAACACAAATTGTTCCACACATAATTAAATGGGTCAAGATCCCCACCTCTAGGGTTGGTATTTATCGCATGTAAAAACATGAAAGAAGAGAATATAGTTTACTAGATCAATGCATATCGAAAGGTCAAATCGTAAACCAATATTACCTCAGATTGTGTAGTAATATCAGATATCTTGGCAGCACAAACATCAGCAACATGTGACTCAATATCTTGAGAAACTTTGGCCCTTATTTTCGATGAGTCCCAATCAGCTTGCTTGATGATGGCACCTTTAGATTCAATGTATTGAGTCACAATGCATAATAGAAAATCAATTGACTATTATTTTTGATATTAAACAGTACAATTAGCATCTTTTCAGTTCAACATAGCAATAAGAATTTTCATTAAATGTACATGTTCTGTCAATTATGGATCTTATAATTAAATATAGAGAGTCCTGTAAGACATAGGTGTTCAAGCTAATTCAACAACTCGAAGAAATACCTTTGGATTGTTCATCAAAAGATTTCATTGATAATTTTGTGCAATCCTGGGCAGCTACTTGAAACCGTTGTCCTTTATTCAAAGCATCTTCAAATGCTTTTATGAACTTTTCTAGTGTCTCAGACCTTATGTGTTGCAATGTTGATTGGTAGGCTGGTTCAACAAGCTAAAACAAAAACATAAAATGACAAGAAATGAGAGAAATTGATGAGAAAGCAATAAATTAGTTATAATCTATCAAACCGACATTGTTTGAATAGAAATTTGTGGCAATAATATCCCTAGTCGGCAATAAAATAGAAGATAAGAGCTTTAATAAAGCTTGTCCATCGAGAGGAACACGGAGACATTACTTGCATCAATTTCTCTTCCAACTGTTTTCGCTTTGAATTCCTAACTCCTTCCTCAAAAAACGCAGCCTCGTCATCATAACTGGAAATATCCCAAAAATCAGTAAATTTGAAGAAGCATACACTTAATGACATTCGTTAAGGAAGTAGTATATGCATACCCTGCAAAGCAAGTGTCAAGTAGCGAACTAATCTTCTTCCCAAAGTCGGGCATAAGTTGAGACTGTACAACTTCTTCTAGTTCACACCAGTCCTGTTATAAACAGTATAAATTTCCATATCCAGAAAACTAATATTTTCAAAACTAGTTACTTGATATGAATAAAGTAAACCTTGTTTTTTGCAAAGGCAGAGTACTTCTCATTAGCAATTTCTTCACACCGTACTGTGGCTACCATCACCTACAAATATATCTTTTCATGATCAAACTCTAGGACCGTGGAAACCATCTACAATATCAATTTTGAAAAATGTTTTACCTTGTGAGCAGGCAGATCAAGATCTCGGTTCTCCTTGATAACTTTCCAGATCTGTACAGCACTGAAAGAAAACCCTGAAGCTGGAACGACCCCTTGTCTGTCACCAGCAAGCCCCCCAGGTGCAATAGATTGTTGGAATCGGTTCCTCAGTTTGGCCACCTTTCGTAATAGAAAGTAAAGAATTAGAAAAATGCACGCCACAAATATTGTTAGTGATATACTAAAAGTCATCACCTTATAACATAAAACATAAGATGCTAAGTATCATGAATAAAACGTAACTCAACATTAATACGAGTGGTATTTAAATGTGTTTATATGTCCCTCCTAAGCTACAATACATAAATATGTACTTTACCTGCTCTTTGAACTGTTCTTCCTTCTCTTCAAAGCTAGAAAGAGCAACAACTTCAATCTGGTCATTTTATCAGTTGGATAAAATAATCATCAGTAAACGCTTATAGTCCTTTGATCTCAAGAGACAGTGATTACTGAAAGATAAAGAGAAGAACGAGCGATACTTACATTAAAAAATGCACTTAATAGTGTTTCCTTGTGGGCTTCTGGCTTGGGAACAGAATCCCATATCTATGGACATTATAAGATGTAAATAACAACCTTGAGACTTACATTAATAGATTAGATATAAAATGTGTTTGACTTACCTTCTGGATATCTTCCCTCAATACAGGCTCTAAAACTTCCAAAGGCGTCTTAACGAAAATAAAAAATAAAAAAAAATTAGACAATTTAGACCCCATTTATTTAAAGTTATTCATCAAAGGCTATAATGGAACTTTGTACAAGATATGCCAGTAAATCTACTTACTTTTGTTTTGTCACGTATGACAAATATCAAAGTTGTTTTGCGTGGACTAAATAACCGCGTCATGACCTAAAACAAGGATCATAACTTAAGACATTTGTAATCAGTATAAGAAAGGTTATATGAGAATATATACACAATATACCTGGAATACGGTTTTTAGTAGAGGTTTGTTTGCAGCATGCTCGCGACCAATATCATGACACCACCTAATAACATAAATTGCCATAAAAAGGAATGCAAAACAAGTATAAAGAACTTCCCTGCCAAACCATGTATACTAGTATTGCTTTAGAAGAACACTTACATGTTGATTAGCACTATATCTGATACTGCAAGCGCAAAAAGTGCACTTTGCTTTTCAAATGCGGTATCATCCTGAAAGATGATACTAATTGGATACAATTCTTGCAGTACTAGTTGAACCAATTTAAGAAAATGAATGTACTTAAAATTGACAAGTAATTAAAATGAAAAGGCCAATTTAATAAGCATAAGAAATAAGCATTCGACGAATGAAAAAGAAGTATTGATCTACAACCTCTCCTCGTTCTCTTCCATCAGTACCCTCAAGATCCATCACCATAGTGAACGGTTCAATACCAGTACATCTAGCCATCCAAATACCTTTGGTAGTCTGAGACCTGATAGGCATGCACTTCAGTCAGTTATTTAACTAATTAAGGTAACACAAAACTAAGCTGATAAGTGAATGGCGCATATACATACCTTCCTTTGAATGCATCCATTTCTTGGAAGTTGGTATGAAATAGATGATTCAGAAGTGTACTCTTCCCTGTTCAAAACAATAAGTCCCATCAAAAACCAAACTTTTTTCTACTTACAATGCAAAGTTTTCCATCGCGTCCCCGTATGCAAGTCTTTTTGAGTTTTTGTTTCTAGAATGCACACATATACAGTTATACATACCACTACTTTGTGGACCCATGATGGAAACAATTGCATAAGAAAGCCCACATTCAGAAAGCTTTACTTCCTTCATAAACTTATCAAGCCCGGCTGCGTTAAAAGTACCATCTCCATCAACAAGATGAGTAGAGCAACAATCGGCAGCTTTGTCTGATAAAAAAAAAACATGTAAGAGCACACCCTGATCATTTCAGTATATTTTTCATCATCGTTCAATGCTAAGAACAACAACCAAATGGTAATTTACTAGAAATTCCAAAATTCATCGCAAAGGATTAGAGTAATTGATTAGCAATATAATGGCAAAAAAGATGAGAGTGCTTCATTTGATCAATTTGTGTTTTTTTTTCTTTTCAATTTATGAATATCCCTTTTACCCAATATAGCATTTTTAAAATACAACCACGACAACAATTAATCATCTGATCCCGCAAACTAGTGAGCATATATGTTTGACAACCGGTTGATGAACAAAAGCGATGAAACTTGAAATATGCAAACAATGGAAATGTAAATGAAGAAAAAACTACGTGAAGAGAAATGCTCAATTTCTCATCCATCAAAATGCAGTTATTGAAATTCATTAATCTTGATATTGATTCGGTTTCGTAGCATTTCATATATATCGATGGAGATCACATATATCACAATGAGATAAAATGACTCCACGTAAATTAAATGGTGGCATAATTACCCATTATATTGTACGTAGATAATAATGAATGATCGATCAAACGATGGTTGACGAAGATTTTTATTCAAAAAACTGCATATATATATGGTATTTAAAAATGAATGTGATGAAGAAACTTTTGATCTTCAATTATATATGGAAATATATATATGATCATTAATTAATGTTCTTGATGATGATATATGATATCATGAGGGAGTAAAAAAGTTTCAGAAATTAAAGGGAAAATTTGTTGATCAATATATATTTGAAGGCTAGACAGGTTAGGTTGATAGAATTTTATTTTTGTAAATTCGTAGTCTTCCCCTCAAGACTAATAGTTTTGTAAGAGATTAAATTATAATGAAATTATTTTACAAAGTTGGTTTTTTATTTTAATTTATTTACATATATTGTTATGTTGACTTTTGAATTTGTAGTAATAAATTAAATTTAAGTTTTAATTAATTTGAATTTGCTTTAACCAAATGATTTTATATTAAATAGTATAAATGTAATTATTGTATTCAATTTTATTAGAGTGTTAAATACAGGATTAAAATAGTAAGTACTTAAAATTTTTAAATTTACACTTCATATATACTTTATAAGGTAGTATAAATACTTTTAATAAATAAAAACAAATAAATAATGCATCAAAATAAAATTTTAAATGATCACATGCTAAAATAAGCTAATAATCGTTCAGGTGACATAATGGTCAAATGTGTTTTGATGTTTTTATAACAAATTTTACTTTCGAACAACGAACATATATGTTGAGGGTATTTCAATTTAGATGGTCTAGAAATTGTCACAATGATATTTAGATTAAACTAGATTTAGTTCTATGTCAAATACACGGGATGTTTATGATATTTTCAAGATAAATTATGTTTTTTTTAACAGAAATATCAAGTACATTATTTGATGATAATAAAAATTATAAATAATTTAATGATAATAATTTAATTAATGATAACTATATTAAATGTTTAAAATTGGTTTTATACATAATGATTTTTCATAGTTAAAAAGTGTAAATTAATGATAGAATTCAAAAAAAGTGTAATATACAAAATAATTAAATACTTAGCCCTTATTTTATTGAAGAAATTTAATTAATTATAATTAAGGTTTAAATTGTTTTATAAACCATCTAAATAGTTCTATACCACAATAGTTCTCATTGTACCATCATCCACTTCAAGCTGGAGCCTATACCTACATAACCATAATAATAAAATTTT
>JAOEHQ010039479.1:0-12442 GCA_025447715.1 Asclepias incarnata | reverse complement strand
TTTCCCCCTCCTTCCATAAATAATCTCAAAATAAGTCCTAATTACAACATTTTCACTAAAATTAATTTGTTCTAACAAGTTTTAACTTTCTTGTTCGGGTTACTTAGGGATTTTGACTCACATGTACGTGGCCTAACCAGGGTATCCCCTGATTGTTTCCACCATTTCTTTGGCCACCAAGATGGGTCAAATGAACAAAAAGGATTGAAAGTCCCCCAAAGTCTATATTTCTTTTTGCCTATTGATATGTGAGGTGACCCATAAGTCAAGAGGTTGTCTCATGATGGACAAAGTATAAATACTTGTGGATTTACGTGGAATCCTTGCCTTTATAACAAGTGACTAATTGTAATGTTTAATTATTCTTTTTTAATCATACTTAACACCTAATCATTTATAAATCTTGAAAAATGGACAAAACATCTATGCGGATCAACTGAACGTGACCCTGCAGTTTTGATCTTAATTTGCTAAAGGGGATGTTTCATGCGGACCTATTTTGACTCATTACCCAAACAATACGAATAGCTAAGCAAACCACCCCACCGATAATTAACTAGTAACATTTGTATTTCCTCATCCTTTAGTGTATAAATATCTTCTAAATTTCAATTTCAGGGTTCAGAAGCAGTTGAAGGCCTTGTCCTAAACCTTCCAAAGCCAATGCATTTGAATACCAAAACTTTCTCAATTATGCAAAAGTTAAGGTTGCTTCAAATCAACAATGTCCACCTACATGGAAGCTTTCAAGGTTTATTCAAAGAGTTAAGGTGGCTTTGTTGGCATCATTGCCCATTGGAATCTATACCATCCGATTTGCGTCTTAGAAAGCTAGTTGCTCTTGACATGCAGCACAGTAATCTCAAAACATGGAACGGAATTAAGGTACACAATTCCCTACCTATTTGTTCTATTTTATTTTGCTACCACACATTGGTCCTGAAAATAAGTATCCATGTTTGCTACTATTTTCGGCAGTTCCTAACAAACTTGAAGAGCCTAAATCTTAGCAACTCAAAATTCCTAAGAACTACACCTAACTTCAGTGGAGTACCAAAACTTGATGAACTATCACTAAGATTTTGTTCAAGTTTGTTGGAACTTGATCCATCAATTGGACATCTGGGCAAGTTGACAGACTTGAATTTGGGATACTGCGAGAACCTGAAAAGCCTTCCAAAAAGCATTTGCAATCTAAGATCGCTTGAGCGTTTATATCTTGACGAATGTGCAAATTTAGACACATTACCTGAAGAAGTGGGTAACATAGAATCCTTGCAAGAGCTTCATGCCACGGGAACTGCAATCAGACAACTACCTCATTCCATTGGACTTCTAAAACAACTTAGAAATGTTTCGTTAGCTCAGAGTAATAAACGACATATGAATGCCAAGCCTTGGTTTTCATTTTTCCCATTTCAAATATTATCACAAACTAAAACAAAGATTAACTTTTTGCCACCAAGTGTTTCTACTTTACGGTCAATAAAAGACATGGATCTTAGTGACAGCAATCTGTCTGATGCCGATATTCCATATGATCTTTCTCAACTATCATCACTCCGATATTTGCACCTGAATGGCAACAATTTTTGTAGTATACCATCAAGCCTCAGTCAACTTAGTAGTCTGCAACACCTTTGGTTGAATGATTGCAAGGTTCTCCAATCAATCCAAGAGTTTCCTCCTAATCTAAAGACACTAGATGCAAGTAACTGCCCTTTGTTGGAAGGACTTCCAGATCTATCGAGCTTAAAAAACTTGGAATGTTTGGACTTTAGTAACTGCAGCAGCTTAGTGGTGTTACGAGGTCTACAGAACATCAATACCCTAAAAGAGATTTATCTAGAAGGCTGCATTAATCTTACAGCAACTTTCGAAGAATGCTTATTTCAGGTCTATCTCTTTCCTTATATAGATGTACGTATATATGTATATCGATCTGTGGTTGTAGGTGTGTACACAGCATTCATGATTCATTTCTCTTGTTCAGGGATACTCGGAACGAGAGGTCAATTGCAGCATTTTTCTTTCAAGGCGATGGATTCCAGAGTGGTTTATGCATCAAAAATCTGGGTCTTTAATCACTTTTGAAGTACCTTCAGATGTTCAAACTGCAGATTTATCACAAATGACCATTTGGGTTGATTATATAAACGAGGGTAAGCACGAGGTTGGACTTAGAGCCGTCATCAGAAACAAGACTAATGATACTGAATGGACCTATGAGGCAACCTTTTTCAGGACCCTTGAGGTGAATTCTTGGGTGAGTAACGGCCCGCCACACTACCCGATAAGATCTGGTGACAAAATTGAGGTTTATGTTGGGGGAGACGAAGGTTTGAAGGTCGAGAAATGTGGGATTCATATGGTATGCAAACAAGACATCAAAGCTGCTACACATCATTCACATAAGAGAGGTCTTGTAGCAGTCGAAACAAGCCATGATTCGTCTAAGCAGAACAAACTCTCTAAAAGATTGAAATTGGAGTGAAGTCAAATAAATTATGTAGCAATTGTAGAAATGACAAGTGGTTGTAATATAATTGGGTAAAGTATTCTTCTTTTTTGTTCTAAATAAAAACTGTTGTTATTGTGAATTGTGAATACATTAAAGTCACATTGAAGCTCACACATGTAGCACAGCACACCGCAGCATTCAAAATATAAAACGGTTAAACAAAAATGAGGTTTTGTAAAACGTAAGATGAATATAATGACATACGCTATTTCTTATCAGTTTTGTTACATCAGTTTTAACCCATTACTTTTAAAACTGATTTTTAACTGACACACCCTTATTAACAATATATCATCATTTTCTCATCATTTTATTTTTATTTTTATTATTATTATACAATCATTTATTAAACTAAAAAAATGCTCGTCACTTAACTGACGAGGTTGTGTCTACCGTGTCAGAAAATTGACGTACGTCGCTTGGTGACGAACCCCATTGGAGCCCTCTAAACATTCATAGATGCCTATGGTGGTGGCTCTTCAAATTTGATGTACTTTAACTGATTTTGAGTATCAAAAGAGTTCCCACTTCAAAACAAAATCCAACAAAAATATTGATTTCCCTGAACGATTATTCTGTGTTTTTTTTAACATCAATTATTCTGTATTTAGTACCTTATAAAAAACAAAACAAAAAAGTTTTTCTTATCAACATGTTGTCGACCGGCTCGTAGGCATTTTAATTTTTTTTTAATGATAATACAGTCCTAAAAGATATCATTAATATATTATCATATGTTTTAATTTACAGATTTTTTTTATGTATGTTTTAAACATAACCCAACAACTATGTTTATTATTTCCGTTCGAAAATATCCAAATAAAATAAAATAAAATACAAAAAATGGATCAAATAATTTAAATTTGAAGTAAAAATAATAACGGCCGTCATTATTGGTTTTGCCGTTTGGCTAACGGAGACACTGATGAATAGAAAATGGACAGCTTAATGAATGCAACCAAAAACGACAGGGAAATAAATAATAAATAAATATAAATAAATAAATCTAAATAAAATAAAATAAAAATATGGCGCGTTAAGCAAAACGGCTGAGTATCACCCGTGGTGGGTCCCAAACGGCGGGTATGACGACACGTCACTGTTGTTGTGAATGGTATAAAGCCATGTGTGTTTCTCATATATCCACTACACACCAAACTAAACCCCCCTTTCACTATCTCTTTTGATTTAATATTTTATAAAAATTAAAATTCATTCAAACCTGAAAGACTTATTTACTACGAAAACCTTAAACAAATAAAACCACTGAATTTGGAGTTTTCTCCTTTAAGTATTGGTTTGATGCACTTTTAGCCTCTCAATTACCATCTTCTTCAATTTGATCTCTGTTTCTACTTGAAAAACACTAACGAAAAATTATAATTGCATACTGTAGTTACAAAATTATCGTATTGTTTTTATTTTTTATACAGACTAATAGAAATTAATGTTTTGAAAAGTGTATCAAAGATAAAGGGTAAAGTTAAATATTAACATTTTATTTTTAGAAGCGGATATTTATTTTGGGATAACCCAAAATAAAAATATGAGACACTTATTTTGGAACGAAAAGAATATTTGTTTAGCATTTTTGTATTAATAAGTTTTCACAAGATGATTTTAGAAAACAAGGATTTAGCTAAAGTAAAACACTTGTGTTGTGGCGAGTTTCGAGTTCTATATCTTATGACAATGACAAAGATCCACATTAGGTCTAATTGCTTGATAAAAGATTTAATATTCCATGGAAAAGCCATTGATTTAATGGTATTCCAGTATAAAAATGTCCTAACACTTGACGATCATTGCAAAGCAACGAAGGCCGTTAGGATATGATGATTTTGTTTTATAACAAACAATCATAGACAAATTAACTAAATAGGTTTTGAGAATATATAGGTTTATGTATTCTTAGTAATGCATAATTTTTCTTCAACTTAATTATTGCTCTATGTGGATTTTAAAGCATACGTAAGGGCATATATAACCTTTCTTCACTTTGGCAGAGATGTGAAATCCATGTGAGATAAGTTGCATGTTTGTGAGTGTTTGGCTAAGCCATCTTGGTGACCATGTGACTTGCACCCCATTAGGGAGGATATGAGATCGGACGAGTCGAAGGTTGTGTGAGAGTTGGCCCAACTTCACTTTTTTATATTTCCGGTCCTCTTTAATTTGATACGAGTAAATAGAATGCAATGCTGACGTGATTTGATAAGATGTGTGTAATTAAGTTAAACATATTCCAACACCAAGTCACCAATTTAAAAGGAGAAAACCTAATCTTTCACTTTTAATTTAAATACCTTATTGTGAGTTATATATGTGGTAGGACAAATTACTTAGAGTTTCACTTTATATAATCTTTCACTTTTAACTTTTCATTTAATGACTAATTTAGATGACTGACGGATCACTGAACAACTGGAGTATCATCGTGCCACCGGTGGTATTACAATCTGCTGATATTCCAACACCAAGACACCAATCCAAAAGAAAACCCATTTCTTGAAAAACCAATCTTTCACTTTTAACTAGTTGGAAAAGAATGAGATACCAAAAGACTCTTTAGTCTATAGCAATAAAAAGAAAAAAATGTACACCTTTGTCTAAGTCAATGGGTTTACAAATAAATCATCCCATACTTGAAGGATCCTCAACTATAATATATCTCCAAAACCATAATGAAATTGAAAATAATGAAACACTTAACCCGCCAACACCTTCATCAACAACGCTATATCCTTCATTTGTCTTACTTATTTTAGGAAGACAAAAAGACACACACAACACACAAAAAAGAGAGAGAGAAAAAACCATCAATCAATCAATATATCCATCATATATCATCATAGAATTCAAATTTTGTATTAAGGATTTAAATCACATTACACTACATATATAATAAAAATAAAAATAATAATATTAAAAATAAGAAGAATAATGGGGTCATCATCATCTCCATCAGCAACACCATACATGAATTTGAATGGAGAAACAACGAAAGGAGGATGGAAAAGATCACAAATAAGTCCAACTAGTTATGATTATTCTTTCAAGATTTTGGTTATTGGAGATTCAGCTGTTGGAAAAAGTAGTCTTCTTCTAAGCTTTGTATCAAACTCTCAAGACCATCTTCATGATGTTTCTCCTACTATTGGTACATATATTTATCATCTATATATCTCCATTATTTATATATATATATATATATATATATATATATATGCTTTTTTTATTATATAGTAAAAGATGAATTTTTTTAGTTGGTTTCTTGGATTTTCAGCCAATACCCAATATATGTATAACATACATATATTTTTATTTTATTTGATTTTTTTTTTTTTTGTTAACTTATGTACAACTTAATACATACTGTTTTTAAGAAGTAAATATCATCATCTTGTTTTATTTTTTATATTCATAACCCAGTGCTTAACTCTTTTTTTTTTTTTTTGATTTATGGAGTTTATTGGAATTTTATCCTATTTATGTTGTCTATATTTTGTTTAAAATCTATTTACAGCCTATATATGTTTTGCATGTAATAACTAAAAATATAGTGATTTTTTACTGGTTTTATTTTATATGCATACACAACATATGTATGCACTATGTATGTAATATTTGATTATATTGTTTTTTATGGATATTTATCATGTCGATCTCTAGCTCTCTTATTTCTTTTTGATGTATTTTTTTATTACTTGCACACACATGTTATTGGAATTTTGGGTCTATATTTTGAAAATTAAATTGAAAAAAATTTACCACCATATCTTTTATTGAATTTTATTAACTCTACCAAGTATATATATATCTTTGAATTTTACTACTACCCAATATTTAATTATTTTATCTTTCTCTTTCATTACCCATTATCTTATTTGTTGTATTACATCTTCTTTCCTTGATATATGGATTTCAATTTTTATTTTTTATTTTTAATTTTACTTTGAATCTTATCTTTTGACCCAGTTAATTCAATCATAAAGAAAACATGAGTATCAAATGTGTTCATTTAGTTATGTGACTTGATTCAATTAAGGTTCTATTTTTTTTTCAGAAAATAATATATGAGTTTTTTGCATGTGGAAAGATGATGCCATGTCTTTGTCTTATAATAGGGTACCTTAAAAATTGTCCCCTAATGAGGGTCTTCAAGATTCAGCTACACATGTTTAGACAATACTTCATGTTCTATGTTTATTTGTTCCTATTTTGACTCATGTATTCGATAATCCGTCTCAACGGATAGCATTGTTGTGTTTTTCGACCATGTTGTGACTCATTTGTTACAATGTTAAGCATGGAACTTGTAACTTATAAGGTGCTCGAGATAATAGTATGTGTACTATGTATGCTCTTAAGTAACAAGCAACTGACTATGAAACATTCATGTTCATTTCTGTTGTTTTCCAGGGGTAGATTTTAAGATGAAAATGCTCACAATCGAAGGAAAACGACTAAAGCTCACAATATGGGATACGGGTAATAATATTGATTTGTGTTCATTAATAATAATATGTTTTTTGGGGAATTTTTTATAGCTTATGAAACACTTTTTCTACTGCAGCTGGACAAGAGAGGTTTGGTACGCTAACAAGCTCATATTATAGAGGTGCACATGGAATCATTCTCGGTATGCCATTATATAGACAACAATTGCAAAGCGTTATAAGATGATGAATGGATGAGTAATTTCTGCTCATTATTTGTCTAATTTTCAGTTTATGATGTCACCCGAAGAGAATCTTTTACAAATTTATCGGAAATATGGGCACGAGAAGTTGAGCTCTACTCCACGAACCCTGATTGTGTCAAGATATTAGTTGGAAACAAGGTTGATAGGGTAAGTTATTGAACCATAAAGGTTGCACCTTTTTTCTTATTAGCTCTCTTTATAGACCCATCAAGTTATAACTCAGTAACTCACTATGCAAGAACATGATGATGAATTTCAGGATGTTGAAAGGGCTGTAACCGTTGAAGAGGGAATGGCACTAGCTAAGGAGCATGGCTGTTTATTTTATGAGTGTAGTGCTAGAACTAGAGCAAATGTACAACAATGCTTTAAAGATCTTACTCTAAAGGTACATTTTATATTTTCTTGGTTGTCTTCCAGTGTGCATATGAGAGGTGGCAAAAATATGCGGGGGTAGGGCATGTTGTTAACTGGTGAAAGTGGATTTATTTTGGTATGGGTCAAAACGGACTGGGTGGGTAACGGGTCAAAGCGGATTGGGTTGATAACGGGCCAATACAGTTTTTTCTTCAGAATCAACCAATTCAATAGTAAATGGGTTGAATTTTCCATCTCTGATGCATATAATTTTATGTATTATTATATTTATATAAATGTATCTAATCTTCTAAAGTTTTGAACTTGTGCAGATACTGGATAAACCTGGTCTATTGGAACAGGGATCAGTAGTGGTGAAGAGACAAATCTTAAAGGAGAAGCAACTTTCTCAGAAAAAGAGAAGTGACAATTGCTGCTCCTGATCAAAACATGTTTATTATTTTTTTTTTCTGAGGGTTTCACTAGAGATGATCCAACGGTCAAACCTGCTCTTGCATTCTCCATGGTCAAACCAAAATGCATCCATATTTTATCGAGTTTGTAAGATGTGGGAGTTACTGTATAATGCTTAGTAGCTTAAATCACATAGGTATACTTTGTTCTTTATTTGTTGAATATGTAGTCCTGATGTGGCCTTGTTAGAGTTCAGCTTGAAGTTTTAAATGGCTTGAGAGTTTAGGTGTCTGAATGGAAACCCGTTATGGGATGGAAGTAAATAGTGTTCTTTTTTGCTACTGTTGTTTTGTAAAACAACTTCTTAAAGTATACCAGATTTGCTTGCTTATACATCTATCAAACCTCTTTGTTTCACCTAATTCGGAAAGAGAACAATAGGCTTGCAGCTATTTTATAGGAAAAAGCTTCTCTTTGATAGCGGTAATATGTAATTAGTAATGCTAATATATATTGCGAAGGTTGGCCTATCGCCCATAAGACGAAGTTGTATTAAAGGTAATGATGGATGTTTGAATTTTCACCGTTAGGAAAGTAGTATATATGTTTCAATGTAGGCTTTATGGTGCAGATTCCACACTAACTTCGATTCTTGTATAGTAACGTAGTTATTAATGTCTTGATGAAAAACAAAAGAATCCATTGAAATCTTCAAATTTGTCACTTTTGATGTCAAGGGAGTTCAATTTCATACTTGAACCAAGTAAATTAAGTAAAAGATAAATAACAAACAACAATGATGTATAGAAGTATAGAACAATGGTTGATTATGGTCATTGGGATCCATCACTGATTGTAGAATGATGTTGCTTGTTTGTTATCAACTTTTTTTTTTTATATAGTTTCATGGTTGATTGAATGGGCCGATTGGAAAAATTCTTACATAGGATGATGCACTAGTTAGAGGGGGTCAAGCACCCTACATCGCCGCCCCGCCACCCCCCACCCCCCTTCACCCTCCTAGCTCGGGCTGATAGTTGTGTAGAACAATAATGCATGCTGAATGTCTTTTGTGACGGTAAGGTTGACTCTATAAGTCAAATTCCATTAAAAAAAAAATAAATACAAATGTTAGTTTTCCTCTGAATCAAGCTTGGCATAAAAAAGTTTTAGGCCTTTGTATTACATTTGAAGTATATAGCCGCAAATTTTATCAAGAAAACTTCAAAAGAATCCATACTGATCTTGACGTTGAAAGTTAAAAAGTTTGACCTCAAAGTCAAACTGGCAAGTTTTTAACAGCTTATGATTTTCGTTGAAAATGTCAAATTCTATATAGTTTTGTAGAAGTGTCTTTCAGTTACATGACAATAGAGGACATATGGCTAAGTTAAACAGACTGCACTTTCGAACATTGTTTTGGCATGTTTAACATGTACGAAATGACCAACAACAGTTGGTTCCTTGTATGCCACGACCCGGTATCATCTAAGTTGTTGAAAACAAAGTCATTTTGTATATTGAACTTAGTTAAATTCTATGCCAGCATGCATACACAACCTCTATTTTAAAACCCCTTGTTACATAGACCCAAGAGGGTGATTTTGCTTCTCCGCATCTCATAATGGTTTCTTTCATGTGGTCCATACTAGCAATTTTTGCGGTTTTACTTGCTGGAATGCGTGCTGATATTATTGATCTACGCTGGGTTGTTGCTAGTGATGACTCAATCCAACCTGCATCCTTTGATCAACCGGTACGTACACTTATACTGCATTCACATCAGCAAGTTAGCTAAATGTACACATTTTTACCGACATTTTCAAACTTTTAGCTGAAACCGTATTTCTGTTTGCATGCTGACAAAAAACTTACACATTTCATCGAGTTGTGAACCAGAATCTGTACAAATTGTATATCTGCTACAAACACTAGTCTAATTAGTGTCTTGATAGCGTTTTGTTGGTTATAGGTTATAACCATTAATGGTAAGTTTCCAGGACCACTTATTAATGCCACAACCAACGATATAGTCAAGGTTAACGTGTTCAACAATCTAGACGAACCCCTTCTTTTCACTTGGTACGTTATAATTAAGTGTTGTATTGTACTATATTCTCCAAAATGCCGAGTTCTGTAAAATGATGTAATGGGTTGGTGTTAATTTCTCTACAGGAATGGTATTCAACAAAGGCTTAACTCGTGGCAAGATGGAGTTTCAGGGACTAACTGCGCGATTCAACCAGGCACCAATTGGACTTGTGCATTTGTGGCAAAAGACCAGATTGGTACTTTCAGTTACTTCCCTTCTATCAACTATCAGAAGCTCGCTGGAGGTTTTGGACCTATTCGCGTTAACAACCGCATTGTCATCAGTGTTCCATTCCCAAAACCCACAGCCGAGTTTGATCTTCTTATCGGTGACTGGTTTTCCTCGGATTATACGGTACAATGATAGTCTTGTAAACTTTACTGTTATATCTATTAGAGTGGTGGACTTTTCATACCATGGTAATTAACTTGACATTAATTTAAATAAATCATTTAAAAACGAGAAAAAAAGAAAACAAAGGATATAGTGCAAGAATGAGGGTAAGATATATGAGTCTAATTGTATAACTCCTGCCTTTGAAAAGGACTGCCTTTGAAAAAAGAAAAAAAGAGCATATCTAACTAGTATATTGCTGTTTAAAACGGACAGAAAGTGTTGTGGTTCAACCCGTCGACTCATTTAAATCCAAACCTGTTTCAACTCGTTACCCAATCAGCCTATTTTGCCATGCTACTTAGTAGAATTTATGTAATATTTATTTTTTAGCATTTTTATTTTTAAACTTGTTTAAAATCACACATCCTAATATCCTATCAAGCCATATTGTTTTCTTAGCCTTTTCATATACTAAAAATGATGATTATTTTACTATGCAAAACCAAGCTCCAGTGGTTGGACGAGTCCATCACTCAACTCTGTGATGATTCTTATGATTTGGGAACATCTAATTTCACGTGTTAATGAACTAAAAAGGTTATTCGGTCAAGGCTTGGAGCTGCAACCGAAATTCCTGATATGATCTTGATGAATGGCAAAGCTCCTTTTGGGTATTCCACGTCGAAACCTTCTGAGTCGTTTGAGGTCACTAAAGGTTTGTATGACTTGGTTATGGACCATGTATCTAACCTTTGCAAATGCTATTTATTAACTTGTGTGCTACTAATAATTTTCACCATGATATATTTTTTAGTTGATTTAAAGTCATAATGTTAATGCTTTCTGCTCTAAATCTTCAGGAAAAACATACCGATTTAGAGTATCAAATGTTGGAAGCATGTTGAGTTTCAACTTCAGGATTCAAAAGCACAAAATGGTTATAGTCGAAACTGAAGGCTCATACACTAACCAGATCACATTAGATTCTCTTGACGTACATGTCGGGCAGTCATATTCAGTTCTAGTGACCACGGATCAAGATGTTTCCGATTACTACATTGTAGCCACTCCCAAGTTATTGAACACCTCAGACAACAGCCCACTTGTTGCCAAAGGGGTGTTGCATTACACCAATTCAGGTTCACCTGTTAGCGGTCCTCTCCCCGTGGGTCCTGACCCATGGGACATTGAATTTTCTGTGAACCAAGCAAGATCAATCATGTAAGTAGGGCCTTGTTTGTTTTTCTAAAAAACCTCTTAAAAACATCTAATGTCTGATTCAGTCAGAAGTTTTAAGATTCAGGGCGTTTGTTACAACAATATGATGGATTGAGTTATGGGTAAAACGGGTTGAGCCATGTTAACTTGACCTAGAACACATTTTGTTCATTTTTGTTACAACATTTTTATAAATATATGATCAATGAAAAAGGTGTCACAATCATAACCATATCTACCTGAACATTTTAAATAATCTATGAGGTTTTAAGACCAATAATGCATTTTCCTTAGTTTTATGTGATTTTGACCCGTTATGGATATAACATAAGCTGAAACAATCAATATCAGAGTCAAATTTAGCACATCTAGTAATTTTTTGATCACAGATCTTTAACCACTTAACGAGTTCGGTTCTTGAATCAGATGGAACTTGACAGCAGGGGCTGCAAGACCTAACCCACAAGGTACATTTAACGTCTCGAATGTGACCTTATCAGAAACCATCATCCTTCACGGATCAGAAGCCCAAATCGGTGGCTTGTACCGTCATGTAGTCAACAATGTGTCATTTAGCACTCCAGCTACACCATTAAAACTTGCTGATTATTATGTCAATGGCTCTGGAGTGTACCAATTAGGTGATTTCCCTATCCAGTCTATCAAAGACCCTGCCACCTTTGGTGTTTCAGTAGTAAATGCAGCTCACAAAGCCTGGCACGAACTTGTCTTTCAAAACGATCTGACCATGATGGATTCTTGGCATTTAGATGGCTCTGGATTTTACGTTGTTGGGTAA
>JAOEHQ010039468.1:0-12443 GCA_025447715.1 Asclepias incarnata | reverse complement strand
TAACTTAAAGGTTCTCATGGTTCTTCCAATTCAAATGGTTTTCACATGAACCTTTTCCTATATATATATATATATATGGGGTGAATTAGTTGAGAACACTCATTTCAAAAATACAAAAGGAACAATTCCCAGCCACACATTTCCCCCTTCTTTTCCCTCTTGGTTTTTATATTTTTATTTTTAGATTTTAGTTTTAATTCTTTTTTAGTTTTTATTTAATTTTTTAATAAAAATCCATTCCAAAAAAAAAATTAAAATTTTCAATTTTTTTTTCTATGGGTTATGTGATACGGTACGAGCTTCGCCCTTAGTAGAACGGGCGAAGCCCGATCAGGGGGGCTTCGCCCTTATCGGTCGTTGACCTAAGGGGAATTAATAAGGGGTAGCTGGTGGGGTGATAGGTCATAGGGGGTGATAGGTCATAGGGGTGATCGATGATGTGGTGATTTATCTTACGGGCTCCGCCCTTAGCCGCACGGGTTGCGCCCTCAAAATTAAAAAGTCATCAAAAGTATATCGAATGACCTTTCTAATGAAAAAGGACAAAATTTTAAGAACACCAATATAATTTTATAATTTATCGATGTATGGTTTTTAAGATAAAATATTTTGAATGAATTAAGTGAATTGGAGAAGAGAGAAAAAGAGAAAGAAATGTGTGGCTGAGATTTGTTCTTTTTTATCTTTTTGAAATGAGTGTTTTCAAACTAACTTTCTCCGATAGAGAAAATACTAACAATGGTGCCAATTGATTTCAAATTTTCATCGAATTCATTTTGATATATCGATTAATGTTTTTTTAAAGCATGTTTGATTACTTGTATATCCATTACACAGAAACCAAATTGTTTATTTTTGCCTTTCCATTTCATTATGTGTACTTTATATTTGAGCCATGCCCTTTACATTGTTATCTATTGAATTTGTATTTAATCAATTACGGAACAAGATTATAAATGAATAGTTTAATTTAGTGCTCTGCAAAGTTTGGTTATAAAATCTACAACAGGTGTGTTACAATTATTTGTGATTTAGCATAAAGGTGATCCTTAAGCTTATTTATATTTTATATGCTTGGATCATAATCAAGTTCGGTTTAGAATTACTCCATTATGTTAATTTATGTTAAGTGTAAAAAGAGAATTTAATGATTTAAATTTAATTTTAATGGATTTTATAATAATTTGGGTATATATGATAGATTTTGAGTTTAGATTGGATAAACGTGATAATATGTTATTTAAATAGGTAAATATGTTATTTTGATATTTAAGAAGGGGATATATGATATTCTTCCATAAAGGAACTAGTATTTTGTGTAATAATAAAAATCCTCTTCAAATCCAAGAGTTCCTTCCACCTCAAGTCCAAGAACTAGTTTACTTTGCTCATTTTGTCTCAAATTTGGATTTTTGACTTCAAGGTAACATTTTGTAAGTAAATTCACTTCCAACATGCTTAGATTATGCTATTGTTGTTATATATGGGTTGCAAGATTTCTACAACACTTGGAAATTTTGCAATAGTTTGTTGAAACTAATTAGGGTTAGGGTTTTGAAAACGGAACTTGTAATTTTGGAAGTGAGTTTGCTAAATGAGTCGCTATTTATGCTTGTTTAAACTTGTAGTAAGTTTTGATAAAGTTTGGAGCTTCGATTTTGCATCTAAGTTGGTCGATTTAGTGTCAAAACATGCTTTGAGTCCAAAAGCAGCCCAGATGCGCCGCATATTTTGTTGGTTGCAGAAAACAACTTGTTGGTTGCATGCATGTATGCAGCCCAGATGCGCCGCATACATGCATGTTACGGTGTTCAGGGATATCACAAAATATACTTGTTGGTTGCAGAAAACAACTACCTAGTAGTACAAAGCTACCTAACTACTAGGTAGTTGTGGTGGCGGTAGAGAAGCGAGGACGGCCAGGATTTGGGGTGAGGATTTGGTTATTGGCACAGGCCTAACACTACTGTGAATATCACGTTTTGAGGCATGGAGGACGAGACTTTGGAGTTGAATTTTAGTGATTTCATGTAAATTCAATTTATTAGAAGGCTGATATATTTGGCTAGTAACATACAATACATGTTTTTACCAGTGATTAAGTTTTACTTTGGTGCCTTTAATATGCATATAAATTATATTAATATAATAAAAAGTGGTTTAGGTTGAGTTGTGAATATGAGTGAAAATTTGAGTTAAGGTGAGTTGTTTAGGTGGAAGAAAGAGAAATTATTTTTATTATAGATTGAGTTGATGTAGGTTGTGTATGAATAGTTTGATGTACACATCTTATCTTATCTTACTATCTTACTATACCTATAAGTGAGGATAAGTGAATCCTACGTGGCATTCATTGAACTTATCCACGGCTTACGTGGCTCATTGAGATTATATTAATCCTACGTGTCACTCAGATATCGTATCCACGTCATGAGTTATGTGGCAATTAACACAACATTTATCATAAACATTTAATTAAAATAAAAAGAAGTCATACGTATATAAAGACTAAACATTTAATTAAAATAAAAAGAAGTCATCGTATATAAAGACTTGAACCTGCGACTTGTATGTAAAAGGTAGGCATTTAAGCCAGTTAGAAAATTACAACATGTTGTCAATTTATACAATCCCTCATGTTTAAAGCTATCAAATGTCGAAGGAAATCAAAACATGTTTTCCATGTAAGCCATAAAAATAGGTGTAATATAAATTTGATAGCTTGTATCATTATTAATGAGTATATTTTAAAATTAAATGAGATTTTGTTGTCATATATTATGTGTAGTCCTGATCTTTAATTTTATAGCAGTCAATTTTAAAGTCTGGAGTGGAGTGGTTTCCTTTTGATCCATTCCATATTAAAAAGGGTGATGATAAACCCATAACACTTTTTATCCATTCACAACAATATCTGCATCAAACAGTTGTACAGTCCAAATATATAATGCAAATATTGTTGTAGATGGATAAAAAAGTTGTGAGTTTATCACCTTCTTATTAAAAATTATTTTTCAATCAATAAATGTTACTCTATCGATTAAAAGGCATGATGTTTGATTCATAATCACTTTTTCTCTATCGATTCTTCTATGGTTTTCATTGTTATTTATATTAGTTAATGTTCTGGTTATAATATGAATGATCGTGTATTTTCTCAAACTTTGAATTTTTTTTTTCCCTCTGGAACGTGTATGTGAGTTTTTATTTGATAATCAAATTAATATATGAATTTTTGGTATAAGTGCCTTTATTCAACTTTTAACTTTTCTTTTTCAAGTCTTATTTCGATATTTGAATTTGTGTTATGAAACTGATGTTTTGATTTTTTTATTTCTTGGTACTATGTTTTATACCCAATAAAAGCTTCTTTTTTTTCTTGGTGCTAATGTGCTTCATTGAATCGTGGTTAAGTATTATTGTGAATTGCTACCTTTGTGAAATCGAGTCATGTTCTTTTAATGATTTCATTGAACAGTTTGCTATTATCTAATATTTATTGAGCTTTCGAGTAATTTAAAAGATTTTAGTGAAATTGTGTACACAACAATTTATAGTATTGCTTATATAATTATTTTTACCTATCATTCTACAGGTATATACTTATTTCAACTACATTGTGTGTTGTATATTTTTATATCACATAGAATAGATATCTATTTAAAGGATCATCTTTTTTAAACTTACATTTCAATTGTAAATTTATTCATCATTCACACTTTTTGAACTATTAGTTTATCAACTATATTATCATAACAAATTATTGAACCGTGCATCGCACGGGTACAAATCTAGTATATATATATATATATATTCTTTTTCCATTTTTTTCTTTCTCTCATATATCATCAAAACACCCATGTATATACCATCCAACATCAAACACATACATAAACATATTTGGATATGTATTTCTTATAAACATCAAACAGTGATCATCATCGCTAAATCAAATAAATAAATATTAACGGATATCATAGTACACAAATATGATCGACACTATAACTACAAAACACATAAACAAAAATTACAAGTTTCCGACACTGAATCCGATGAAGACAGACAACATTCTGAAACTGAAGAAGACGATGATGATTACGAGGATGTTAAAGATCACCATTCCCCAATCACAACCCCAACAAAGACCCCATCTTCTGTTGATGAAATTGATGCTAAATTGAAAGCTTTAAAACTTAAATACCAAACAAAGAATAAGAATGCTGTCAAGCTTTACATTCATGCCGGTGGATTAACGTCTTCGTCGAAATGGGTTGTGGCCGATAAGCTTACTTCATTTTCTTTTGTTAAAACATCGTCGAATGGGGAAGAAGATGAGGATGATGAGGAAGAAGGTGAAGAGGGTCTTTATTGGTTTTTGAAAGTGGGTTTAAAAGTAAAGGCTTTGGTGGATATGAATTTGCAGTTGAAACCAACAATGGATCAGTTACGGATTGATTTTATGGCGAATGGGGTTTACGCGATGAAGTTTTTTAGTATTGATGAGTATAAAGGGTTTATTGAGATGTATGAGAAGTGTTTGTTTGAGAATACTTATGGGTTTGATTTTAATGATGAGAATAAGGCGAAGGTTTATGGGAAGGATTTTGCGGCGTGGGCGAATCCTGAAAAGGCTGATGATTCGATGTGGGAGGATGCAGAGGATAGTTTTGAGAAAAGTCCGGTTTTTAAGACGCCGGTTAGACGGAGTCATGATTTGAGAGAGGAGTTTGAGGAGGCTGCGAAAGGTGGGAGTATAAAGAGTTTGGCGTTGGGTGCATTGGATAACAGTTTTTTGGTTAGTGATTCAGGGATTCAAGTTGTTAAGAATTTTAGTCATGGGATTCATGGGAAAGGGGTTTATGTTAATTTTGATGAGGGGATGAGAGGTTGTAGTGAATCGACTCCTAGGAAGGCGCTTTTGATGAAAGCTGAGACGAATATGTTGTTAATGAGTCCAATGACTAAAGGGAAGCCACATACAAATGGGCTGCATCAGTTTGATATCGAGACAGGGAAAGTTGTAACTGAGTGGAAGTTTGCAAAGGATGGGACGGATATTACAATGAGGGATGTGACGAATGATAGTAAAGGAGCTCAAATGGATCCTTCTGGGTCGACTTTCTTAGGTTTGGATGATAATAGGCTTTGCAGGTGGGATATGCGTGACCGACATGGAATTGTGCAGAATCTTGCTGATTCAGGTGCTCCTGTTTTGAACTGGACTCAAGGGCATCAGTTTTCAAGAGGTACTAACTTTCAGTGTTTTGCAACTACTGGCGATGGGTCAATTGTTGTTGGTTCTATTGATGGGAAGATTAGGTTGTATTCGGTGAGTTCTATGAGACAAGCCAAGACTGCTTTCCCTGGTCTCGGGTCACCCATTACTCATGTGGATGTTACTTATGATGGGAAATGGATTTTGGGCACAACTGATACTTATTTGATTCTTATCTGCACATTGTTTACCGATAAAGATGGGAAATCGAAGACAGGTTTTGCTGGACGTATGGGAAACAGAATCTCAGCCCCGAGACTGTTGAAGTTGAATCCTCTTGATTCACACAGGGCTGGAATGTTCAATAAGTTCCGTGGTGCTCAATTCTCTTGGGTATGCATTGTTTTAAGTTTACTTTTGTTATCATTATTAGCATATGCATCCTTTTTAGCTTCATGTTAATCTATTATAATGATTGCAATGTCTGGTTCATTTACCATCTTTTGGCTTTTGCTTGATTGATTATGAGCTCTTTTTTTGTTAATTTACATTAGGTTACTGAAGATGGGAAACAAGAACGCCACCTGGTTGCTACTGTGGGAAAGTTTAGTGTGATCTGGAATTTTCAACAAGTAAAAGATGGATCACATGAATGCTACAAAAACCAGGTGGGCTTGAAAAGCTGCTACTGCTACAAAATAGTCCCGAAAGATGATTCAATTGTTGATAGTCGTTTTATGCATGAGAAGTTTGCAGTCAGTGATTCACCTGAAGCTCCACTGGTGGTTGCCACCCCAATGAAAGTTAGCTCTTTCAGCATTTCGAGTAGCAGACTTTCTTATGCTTAATCATTACTTGCTGTTTACTGTTATGGCCTTCCTAGATTGTTTCCTAGATTGTTTCTGTTGAACAATTTGTACTGCTATCATTGACAAGCTGATTGTACTTTTATCTTAGCAACTACATTGTTGTAATGGTTAAAGACAACTTGAAGTGCTTGCTTTTCTTTTAAGGCTAAACTACAGCCTCTATTGATGAAAATTGTTATCAGCTAAATTCATGTGTTATTCTTTTTTTGGTTTATATATTTTTTGGATTGTTTATATGAAATTGAATAAATGGCTGAAATTAATTTGGATAAGTTGTGTTGTTACACCACATATTTGTGGAGTCAAAGACAGTTAGAGATTAGTGGTCCCCATGTGGTTTTTATGCATAGGAAGTGGCAATTGGGGGTTTGTTTGTTGATAAGGAGAAAGAAATGTCGATTTCAGTTGGTAGAAGCGCTAATATACTATCATGCTCTTGTTCTTCATCTTCCATAGTTAAACAGACCACAGGCAAAAGTACATATAGGGAAGCATTTGGCACAACTTCTGTATATTCTTCTGCTAGATGGGGAAGGGGTGCACGATTCTTGAAAACTGCCATTCCTGCTCAAAATCGACCTACATGGCTTCCTGGGCTTGATCCACCACCCTATCTTGATGGAACGTAAGCCCTTAACGCTGACATTTGTAGAAAAACATGAATCTATGTTGGGATATTATTTCTTCATTCTATTTTTTTTCTTCTTTACATTGTTTCTTTTCTTATTAATTTTTTTAAAAATAAAGTCTTGCTGGAGATTTTGGGTTTGATCCTCTTGGACTTGGAGAGGATCCTGGGAGCTTGAAGTGGTATGTGCAGGCAGAACTGGTTCATGCTCGTTTCGCTATGGCTGGTGTTGCTGGAATTCTTTTCACTGATGTGAGTTCATTTGTTGTGAGTTCATCTGTCAGAATAGATAAGATGGGCGGGTAGAGACCAGTTGGGTAAATAGGTCAATACGGGTTTGGGTTGGAAATGTTATTTTTCAATGTGTGTTAGAAAAGGGTCAAGCCGGGTTGACCTACAAACACCTCTCTAATCCATATTGTAAATCTTTTCACGAATTGTTTAATCATGATTACAAAAGAAAATATTAAAATAAATATATAAATCTTGGAATAAAAGGATTGGAAGGTTTGTATGCGTTACAAAGAGACTTTAGATGACTTTCAACCCGTTTACTTGGATTTGACATGTAAAAAGGACAACCCAATTCGACCAAATCATAATAAATGGATCCGACCATGTCTGCTTTTAGCAAGTGAGATTATTCATACAATAGTACTACGTAGTTGATGGTTTACAGAATCTATTTTTGTTGTAGTTGCTTCGTGTAACAGGGATAAGTGACCTGCCAGTGTGGTATGAAGCAGGTGCCACCAAGTTTGGTTTTGCCAGTACTAGAACGCTGTTCATTATTCAATTACTTCTGATGGGGTAACTAAAACCCAAACAAGTGTCATAAAATCGATTTGTTATTTAAATTCTGATTTTTGGCATTCATTTTGTGCAGATTTGCTGAGACTAAAAGGTACATGGATTTCACTAATCCGGGGTCTCAAGCCAAAGAAGGGTCTTTTTTTGGTTTGGAAGCTGCCCTAGAAGGTTTAGAACCTGGGTAAAAAGACATTAACCATTGGTACTTACAATGACATGTACAGATGTACTTCATGCAATGTTTACACAGCATTGACTTTCGTTGACTGCTAACAGGTATCCCGGTGGACCTTTGCTAAATCCTCTTGGTCTTGCTAAGGACATAGCAAATGCTCATGAGTGGAAACTGAAGGAGATAAAAAACGGTGCCATTTCTTTCTTCAGATTTTGGATATGTTGCAGAGTTGCAGTTGATTTAGACATTTAGTTATGTTTTTGAACTAACTGAATGAAATGTTACAGGCCGGCTTGCAATGGTGGCGATGCTTGGGATATTCGTGCAAGCTAATGTTACCCATGTGGGTCCCATCGACAACCTAGTTAGGCACCTATCGAACCCATGGCATGAAACCATCATTCAAACCCTTGCCGGGTCTGGTTCTTGAGCCTATTAGTTGAATTCACCTGTTAAAATCAAGTCCATGAAAGTGGAAAGAAAATTCTTGTAAGAGCAAAGTGTTGTATGATAACCTCTATTTTTTTTTCATAGTAAACACATTCTGTATCTGTTATATTGATCATGTACATTTGATTAGAAAACATGAACTATATGGAAGCGGTCTACATGTTAACCTAATGATAACTTAATCACAATCAGGGCGTCTCAAGCAGTTTAAATGAACTTTTAAGATGACACATTAGGTTTAGTCTTTGTTATGCATAAAAATAGGCTTAATTGCTTACAGAAAAGAGTACCACTTTTATTTCATTAAATCCAAATTTTGTAATATTAGACAAGTAAAAACAATACACAACTCAAACTCCAATTTTGTTCCATGAAAATACAACTTATTGTGTTCCTCCCTTATAACCAAATCTGCAAATGAATCACAATTAAAACCATCAACAAATATGTTACATGTACAACCAACACAACACTCAACTTCTTTTATTCGACTCCAATTTCTTCCTTCTCAATAGCATGAAAATCCGCGGGAAAAACGACTTCTTCTTTTTCTTTAAACCCCTCACCTCGGGTGATGATTCCGTTGTGTTACTTTGGCTTTCTGGCAAAACCGTCTTTATAATCGGCCTGGAATTCTGGGGAGAAGGGCTAACCTCTTCAAAACTTTCTCTTTGGGCCACCCCCACCCCCAATCCCAATCCCGATTTCCGCCTTTGCTCGTTTTCAGCTCTCCATTTTCTAAGATCCTGTTCAGCACCAAGCTTACCTTCTTTTGCCTTTTCGGCTTTCTGCAAGGCAGCATCAAGAGCTTGCTTTCTTGCAACCAATTCGAAGGTCACTTGCTCAAGTTTACTCAAGCATTTTGATTCTGACTCCTTTGCTACATCAATCAGTGAGATTGCTTCAGCTACCCGTGTGTTTGCCTGCTCTTCTGCTTCGTGGGCTTTCTTACTTAGTTCATAATATTCCTCTAATGAAAGGGTAACACCGGTTTCCGGATCGATGTCACTTCCATGAAGTGCACCAATGGCAGCAAGAGCCAACTTTTCTGAAGCTTTTGCTGCTTCCATCTCCTTTTGAGCAGCAAGTAGTCTACTTGCCATTGTACTTGCTCCAGCCTTTGTTTGTTCTACTGTTTCTTTAGCTTTCTTTAGCTCTTCACGAGCTTTCTGAGCCAGTGATTTTGCTTGATCAGCCTCTTCGGCTGCCTTTTGTAGTTGTTTCGGGAGCTCCACCATTCTTTCACGAGCCTCCTTTTCTTTTGTTTGAATCAGAGCAATTTCTGTTCTTGTTCGGTTTAGCTCGGCTTCAAGAGAAGCAACAGCCACTGCCGCCATTCCTTCTCTCTGCCTAATGGCAGCAAGGGCCGTCTTTTCTTTCTCGAGCTCGGTTTTCAACGAGTTCGCTGCCATTTTTAAATAATCAATCTCTTCTGTTGCTTTTGTGATGTTTTGCTTGACCTCTTCGACATTCTTCTTGGCTGATTGTACATCATTATCAGGATTATTGCTATTGTCTTGAGTCAACTTTGATTCCATGTAAACCGCTAATTCAGTTTTCAAGTCGTGAAGCAAAGTTGTAGCAGCATCTAGTTTGGCTTTCCGATCTTTAGCCAAGTCAATCTGTTGGTTGGCTTTCTCAAGTTCCATTTGTGCTTGTTTCAATTCTCGCTCCCAATTCAAAGCATCTTGCTCACGTGCCATTGCTGCTCCAATTCTGTGTTCTTCAGCCTCCAAATGAGCAGCATGGGTTGACTCTAAAGATTCTTTTGTCATCATGAGTTCGATAGTCAGGTTTTCTACCTTCTTCTCAACTTCTTTTGATGCTAATGCTGCTTCCCGGGCTTTCTTTACAGCTATATCCTTCTCAGAGACCAATAAAGCATAATCTTTAAGGAGATTTTCCAGCTCGTTTTTAACAGTTGCGAGCTCAGAAACTGCGGCTGCATGTCTAGCTTGTGCTACCTCGAGCTGTGCCTTTGCCGCGACACTAGACTCATCAGCTATCCCTTGCTCCATTTCTTCTATTCTTAGTCTGACAAGTTCCGAGTCTTGTTTGGCTTGGTGTTCTTCAGTTTGTGCTCTCTCAAGGTTAAGTTTTAGTTCTTCTATTAGCCTCTTAGTGCTGTCTAGCTCTTTTAATACTTGAAGTTTGGCTTCTTCAGCTGCCTCGGATTTCTTCTTGAACAATGGAATCTCCTCATTTGTTTTCTCAAGTTCTTGTTCTATATACTTGCGTTTCTGCATACCCATACAACCATGGACCCAAATCAGTATCATCCATTTATTGTAAAATTTTCTTAAAATGAAACATTCCAATTCTTGTAAGGCAAAGGGATTTGATTAACTAAATGTGGATTTGAAGACTTCTTCACCAGTGTGAAAGTTGCTTGACTGATGTTTTTACCTTAATTCACATGAAAAATAAGAGGTTGAAGAAAATTATACCTCAGCACTCTGAACTTTATGGGCTTTCCAGTCGACAATGCCACCAAACTTGGAAACAGCTTCTTTTACAGATTCAAAAGGTGAAGCTGTATCAATGACACCTACTTTTGGGCTTGTGTTCTTGACTTGTTTAACAGGGCCCGCCATCTCACCCCGTGGAGAATCATTACTGGACAGCACTACCCGATTGCCATTTTCTCCCTTTGCAAGTCCCAAATGTGATTCTGGACTTTCTGGAGTACCAACACTGCTAAGGGGGTCATCCAGCAGCTCATCATTTGGTTTTTGTGCAGAAGTTTCTGAAGTGACCGGTGATAAAGCTGGCTCTTGAACAAGAGACTCACTCATGGGACTATCTTTTTCAGTAGGCGTAGAAAGATTGTCAAATGAATGATCAGATGGTTTAGGGTCAATAGAGGCTTCTTTTTCGGTTTCAGGTCCATCAGATGTATTGTTCACTGGTGTTGGTATCGAATCGCCTGAAACGGGTTTATCATTTGGTAAATCCATGGAACCTTCACCATTTGTAGTTAGATCCTCTCCAATAACTTTTATTTCATCCATTCCAGAAAGATCAGATCTGAGATTTCATTAATCAGGCAAATGTAAATTAGCCGTTAAGGTGAAAATATATAATTGTAGCATTGAGATGAATTAATAGATACCATGCAGCAAAGTGAGTAATGCTAATCAAATTCCAGGACAGAAACGTATCTTAATTCTTAACTCAGACCATTTTGAAGAATAAGGATTAAATCAAAAGTGATGGCGGAAAAAAAAAATACAATAACACTAAAGGTAATACTTTGCACTAGTAATTCAATCAATTAGGTCTGATGACTATGTGATCAGTTCGGGTAGAAAGGGCGTTGATGGTGATGACACTGTGATGCAGATGTAGTGATGTTTCCATGTGATCATTCCGTATGCACTAAGTCACAAGTAGAACAACAACTTGACAAATGCTTAATGCTACATAACTACTCACATTTAGAGCTTTAGAATAAAAAAACCATATGCCGGGGCATTAAGAAAGCAACTCGTATTGCATACAAAGTATATAATCAACCGAGCAATAGAAAAACACCTTAATTGCATAATAATCAGCAAACTAGAACTCAACCAAGCATAATCAAAGCTCCTAGAAAGGCTAATTCGTAAACCGTGGAATAATTTTCATTATATGTAATAAAGTTTTATTATCCATAAGAAAGAAAGTGTATCTATAATAATCTCACTCATAAAACTTATACACAGCATACAAAACAATAATCATAATGAAAGCTAATTAAATTACAAACCCTAATTGATTTCAAATGATACACCTACAGATATAGAGTATGAAGTGCATACCAGTAAAATAGTAGTGAATTCTCGGAAGTCAAACCAGAGGGAGATTAATAACGCCAAATTAATCAACGCTTATATCTATATATATATGTATATATATTATATAGCTTCTTCAAATTCACTGTAAAATTAATAAACAAATCAAAAAAAAAAAAAAAAAAAAACCTAAATCAAAACGATGATGAGTGATGACTAATTAATTAATGTAATTAAATTTGAGAATTTTTTTTTAATAATAATAAAAAGTGAAATTGAAGGAGCATACATACGTCTGGAGCCTATACTAATCGTCGTCTTCTTTTTATTACAATTTCAATCTTCTATATGAAGGATGGATGGATGGATTAACTAATTAAGGGATTGAACAGAATATACAGTGTCTGTGTGCGTGTGTTTTTTATTATTGATATTAAATATATTAATTTTTTTTTTTTTTTGACAAGTGAATTTCAACAGACGCGTATGGCAGAGTCCTCAACGCTCACAAGACAGGGTAGCT
>JAOEHQ010039457.1:0-12447 GCA_025447715.1 Asclepias incarnata | reverse complement strand
TTCCAAAATAATACTAACCATAAAGGTTAGTCAAATAACACAAAAAGTCAACGGGTCAAATATCACGAATGTTACATTGAGAGTTTGTTAAGTTCGCACTGAATTCTCAGGAGTTGCGGTGGTTGTAACATCAAATCCATCACCATCACTGGACCTGTCATTTTAGGTTCAAACACACCTTATTTAATCTTTCAATTATAATATATGTTATAACAATATTAATAGTTAACCACACATAAAGTAAATATCAGTTCTCAAATAAATTATAATCAAAATATTTAGTTTACTTATGATAAAGATTGGACTAGCAATGTATTCGAAAAATAAAATAATAAAAACCTTAATAAAGAAATTAAGAGCAACGTTAATACATGATTTATAAAAGGGGGAAAGAAACGAACAACTATAATATGTGTTGAAGTCAACTATCACATGATTTATGAATGTCTATCTAGCTTGACATATATTTTACACCTGTATTTTAAAATGTATTAATATATATGTTTATGTAATACTAGTATTAATACCCATATAATATATCAATTGACTATATATATATATATATATACTAGTTTTAATACGCATACAATGTACGAATTGACAATATATATTGTATGATTGATTTTTTGTGTAAAGAAAATAGAATTTAAATATATTCCATCACATGCATTTAGTCTCTATAATGGTAACTTAATAGTGAGAAACACATATCATTAAAGTATTGGTTAATATTCAATATTACTTTTGAAACATAGTTCGTGTGGTTTTAAAATTTTCAACCATTTTTAGTTAGATTAGTAAATAGATAAATAATTAAATAATGAGTTTTTTTTTTATTATTACAAGTTTTAATACCCGTGCGTGATGCACGGTTTGTATTACTATATTGTTATAATATTTTGTTTAGAAAACATGTATGTTTAATGCGTTAAAATATAAAATTTGTAGTTTGGTGAAATAGATATTCAATTTTTAAATTATTAACTCAATATTAATCCATATATAACCATGTGATGTTTTTTTTAATTTTTTAATGGATGAAACTTATATTGACGTATGATAATTATAATATAAATTGCAACTAAAAGTTAATAAAAACTTGTTAAATATGAAAGTTAATCATTATCAAAGAGAAGGAGGATAACATCCTTCGATGATTCATAACTGAAAGAGGTAACAATTATTAAACTTATAAAATTTTGATGCAAAAACTTGTACTTATCACAAAGCTTGTGTTAGAGATTTTTATAATATGAAATATATAATCAAAGGCTATGTAATATTTTAAATTAGATCTTAATTACAATATTTAAAAAATTATACAAATTAGAAATTATATAATTTAAGGAAATATATATATATATGTATAATAACATTAAATATAAATTAAGAATTATGTAAATAAAGAAATTTGTTATAAAAAAGTTGGTGGAAAATAAAAGCCAAAAAGACACATGTCGATCAAGCAAAACGTCACGTGTTGCTTTAAGAATGCCTCAATCCTTTTTTAGTATATTGGTAGATAGGATCAAACAGAACATCTGATTGGTTAGACTTTTATCTACGTATCTAGTTTTTAAATAATTAATATTTATTTTTGGGTTGTAAAATTAAAAATAACATATCAAATTGCTGAATTGTAGATGTATTTAGATTTTTATTAAAACAAAAATAGGAATGGTGACCGAAACATATAATTATGGTAACAATGAGTATAATATGATTTTTAATATAAGAGTTTTAATTATATTAAGTATCTATATCAATATTAATTAATTAAACATTTTAATTATATATGGTATCTAATAAATAGAATTCTTTAATATATATTTAAAGAAACACGTGTTGCTCAAATCAAGCGCAACTTGTCGATTAAAGGATGCATCAATCCTGTTTTAGTATATTAGTAGATGAAACAATTAGCTTTTATTATACATACAATAACAAATTTAAACCAAAATATAATAAATCATAAAATTTTGAATACATTAAACAAAGTTGATATCACTTAATATATATGGTTTTGGAGTATTTATGTAAACTTAAATAAACTAATTCTCAAATTTGAATTTTTGTTACATATATTTGTAACTCCTCAGTAGTAGATGTTTTCTGATTTATCATGTGTTTTTAACTCCTATAATATTCATATTGAGTTTTTAAAAAAAGTCTTATTATAATTATATTAACTGATTTAATGGTCATATGTATATTAAGATATATAATTTTAAAATTTCAAAGCTTTGTCTTAAAAGAAAATTTTCCTTCAACTAAACTAAAATTCAACTTATTGTCAAACGTCTGACCTACCCAGCTAATTGTTCCTACCAGCTAATTGCATTTTAAAATTATGAATCAAATCAAAGGAAGAATACAAAATTATGAAATTGATATCCATTTAGTCGCTCCATTTTCACTCAATTTTCTATTTACACTTTTCTCTAATGAATAAAAATAAGGGCTAACTTGTTATGTATAAAAATTTTAACTTCAAAAAATTTCTGTAAATAAATTGAAGTACGTTAGAATTTTATTTGTTCATTTATATATTAACTTCACATATAACACTAACAATTGGTTGCATTAGGCACCCGGAAAATTTTGGAATGTAAAATTAATGTTATTGATAAATAGGATTGCTAAAATAGAAAATAACACATCATAAAATGCCTCACTTTATCTATGTATATTTTCATTCCCTTATTGATGTTCTAAAAATATCCTTAATGAAATAATTTATAATATTTATTCCTCAACTTTTAAAATAACTACACTACCCCCTTTTACATCAATTACCTTTACATCAATAATCTACACTACTCGCCGCCGCCGCCGCCACCGCCGCCGCCACTCGTCGCCGCCAATACCACCACCAATCGCTGCCCCCACCACCATACAGCCGCTGCCACCATCGCCGTTGCATTGCACGAGTACCCCTCTAGTGTGTTAAAAAATAATGGGTACGTACCGTTGTAACAAATTGTAACAAATTATTGTTCAATATATTAGTGTTAATTTAAACCCTTTGATGTTATAAAATATACATAACTTAATAAAAGCAAATAAATATGACTAATGAAATATGAATATCCATAAACATTTTTGTAGCAAAAGCACATTTAGATATTAACGAAAAATATGTAAATAATAAGTAAATAATGTAATTAATAATATAGAGCAATGGCTCATGTGGCTGATGATCATTCATGGTTGGTTCGATTATTAGAAGAGTTGGGTGTCACAAATTTAACACTAGTAACTCTTCATTGTGATAATCAACATGTTATAGATATCGCTAAGAATCTTGTTTTTCATGAACGGAAGAAACATATTAAACTTGATTGTCATTTCACTTGGGAGAAAGTCATTCAGGGATTACCAAATTGGCATTCTTACAAAAATCCTCCTATCTTATCAATTTCAGCAGTTGTTTTTTAAGCTGGGGATATCAAATTTGCATCTTCTAACTTGCAGGGGGTGTAGGTATATATATATATATACATATAAGGGTCTAATTGTACAATTTAAATTATTAGAGGACTAATTGTACAATTGTAAT
The DNA here is from genome assembly GCA_025447715.1 of Asclepias incarnata. NCBI lineage: Eukaryota > Viridiplantae > Streptophyta > Magnoliopsida > Gentianales > Apocynaceae > Asclepias > Asclepias incarnata. The sequence goes on along the minus strand of JAOEHQ010039457.1, from coordinate 8,888 downwards.
TACTCATTTGAATTAGGGTTGTCAATGGGTTCGGGTTGACGGGTCATAAATTTCAACCCTGACCCACAACCTGTCAACCTGTCAACCCGAACCCAACCCACCAACCTGAAAAAAATCGGGTTGGCCGGTCGAGTTTCGGGTTAGCGGGTCAAATGGGTTGGCGGGTTGATGGGTTAATTTCAGGTCATATGGGTTGGTTGGTTGGTGGGTTGGCGGGTTGGCGGGTTGGTGGGTTGATTTCAGGTCAAATAGATCGTGGGTTGGCAGGTTGACGGGTCAAATGGATTGGTGGGTCGACCTGTTAACCCAAAGGGTCAACCCGAACCGAACCCCAAAAAAAAATCAGGTTAGTGAGTTGACGGGTTGGGTCAGTTTCAAGTCGAGTTTTGGATTGAGTCGAATATTGAGAGCCCTAATTTGAATCGATTCAATAAAAATAATTCCTCAAACTTCTCTCTCAAACTTTATTGTTCTTAATTATTAGTCATATATGAAGAATCCAGATGTTTTTCCGTGTATATGCCACAATATTTAAAAAACATAAGACCTCTTTATATTTTAGACCACATATAATAAGTTAGACAACCCACCCCATACGACCACCCCCATGCTCCGGCCAATTTCCTTACCAGAAACCCATATAATCCAGACAAATTCCCATATATTAAACATCATTTTAAATGCAATCGATCTTTATACTAAGCATTCGAAAAAGCACTAGAGTTATATATGGAAGAAGAAATGGAAGTTAAGAAGATAGTTGTGGTTGTAGAAGATGTTGAAGTTGCAAGAACAGCTCTTTTATGGGCACTTCATAACGTTCTTCGTTACGGGGATTTAGTGACTCTACTTCATGTTTTTCATGTGAGTTCCACAAACAGTAGCAAATCACGTAACAAGAAGAAAACTCGATTGTTAAGGTTGAAAGGTTTTCAGTTGGCACTTTCGTTTAAGGATATTTGTCTTCAGAGTTTTCCTAATGTAAGTTAGTTAATTTGATTACAATTTATTCGTGTACTTTGATCACCTAATACGTATAATATTACGTTAGTAGAGGTACGACTGTCTAAATCATATTTCGCAATAATGAGAATGTTTTAAGGTTGTTGTTGAGTACCTCACAAGGTAGATGAAAGATTGTTTCTATTTGATCAAAATCGTTTGTTTGGTCTTGTTATGAAAACAGACGAAGATAGATATCGTTGTGACGGAAGGTGATGAAGAAGGTGGAAGGATTACGGATTTGGTTAGGCAGATTGGGGCTTCAACTTTGGTGGTTGGTTTACATGATCAAAGTTTTCTATACAGGTAAATTTTCATTTTCATATACCATATAGATTTATATAATTTAAAATTTGTATATTGTAACCACAAGCAGGATGAAAATACCTAGAAGTCTTAAGTTCGAATCTTATGGGCAAAAAAATATACCTCTTGTGGTCATGGAGGTTCACCAGCGATAACTCCAGGAGTGTTCGTCGTAGAATTAGTCGGCTCACAAAACAGTTCGGATACCTGATTAAAAATAAATAAAATTTGTATCTTGTAAATTATGATCATTCAAATTTGATTTTTTTGTTGCCTAAATTTCATTTGAATTGCATCTTTTTGGTAGTCTAAAGATGTTGTTTGGTCAACGCCATTGATATCTGTTTCATCACCGACTATGGAGTTTATTTTCTTTCTTCTTTTTTTATTAGTTTGATGTGTCACATTAAAAAAATAGTAGAGTAAATAAATAGATGGTAAGTAAGACAATTAAGATGTCTTTTAGAAAAACAAGAACAAAGTTTGTTTCTTCCTTTGTCACTAGTTTAATGTGTCACATTAATAATAGTTGATGAAATAAATAGATGGTAATTAAGTAAGACAAATTAAGATGTCTTTTAGTAACACATAAACAAAGTTTGTCAAAACTTTAAACTACCATTGATTGATTGATTGATTGATTTCGTGTCTAGATCATGTCTGGATGCTTACACATGGATGATTAAAATATATATTTTGTGATTAATGTAGTATTGTTTATACATTTGCACCATCTTCTATGGTTAATTTAAAGTCTTGTACTTGGAATTTATTTATGTTTTATGTGTATATTGATCATGTAAATGTTCCTGTGGCAAAAACAAAGACAAACAATAGGTTATGGGTGCATAGTGGTGGGTGGTATAGACAGTTCACACATGTATATAGGTACAATGTGAAAGGATAGATGGAGGAACCTTTTGATTCCTGATATCATAGCAGTACCCGAGGGAAACAACCCGTATTGTTACTGTGCCGGTGAAACATTTATTTACCATATAAATATCTCATTAAACAAACTTTGCTTCTTTTTTAGTGCGAAAGGATTTTCTGTCCAATTATTTTGTTTGATCATAGAAAGAATTATTGTTATGAAAAAGACTTTTGCAAACATAAGTTATTTCTAATATAAGAGTACTCAATATTATGCTTTATCTAGCATTTATATTTTTCATATCATATGTTGTCCTTATTATAGGATGTATATATGCATTAGTTTTTATGCATATAAAGATAATATTCCAAATAAATAAACTTGGTATGAATGAATGAAATTATCAAAAGCAAAGTTATAGTTGTACAATAAATACTTTAGCTAGATTAAATGGTCCCATTTGATAACATCATCGTTTGGTGATAGACAGCTCAAAATTAAATTCTATCTTAACAATACTCACTCCGTTACCTCCGTATATCGATATCGATATGGATATCGATATTGATTATGGATATCGATATCGATATTGATATCGACTCTAAACCGTTCTTAACGGATTAGAAAAGTACATATTTACTTTTTTTTGAAAGTGTACTAAGAAGACAACAGATTTTTGGTGCCAAGAAACTTGTGGTGACCTTCTTCTACTTGTTGTGGTATAATAATAGGTTAGCAATGGCCCACAAGAACATTTCTCACAACTTTAATTGCAAAGTTCTGGCCATCAAGCAACCTACTTCACCACTAACATTGAGAAGTAGACCCACATTAATGTCAGATAGCTCAACTAGCATGGACTTTTCACAGATTGATATTTCCACATTGAGGTACAATTTCTTACTTTCTTATGCTGACAAATTCGTTACAGTTAGACGATATGTATGTATGTATACATCACAAGAGTACTTAGTAATAGTCGTGTACAAAAAAACCTAAACCGAAACCAATTATACGATAAGTTAGTAATGCACAACGACCTTACGTTATATGGTTATACTCGTACTCTACAATGTAATGCTTCCTTTTTGTTGTGTGTAGCTAAATTTTGTTGTGTCATACCACATCTCAATCGTTACCTATTTGTTTTAAGACCAACTCCAAATTAGTACTACCATGGGCGGTTATGGCATAGGACAAAGTAGGCCATCTCTTAGGACTCGATTTTCTGATGGCCCGAATTTTCAAAATTTATATATATTAATTATATATATGTTATATAATATCTCTATTCTCTATCTTTAATAATCAACTATATCCATTCTGATTGGATGGTTAAGATGTTTGGGACGTGTTTTTTGGGTTTTAGGTCACTGGATCGAATTCATTACGCCTTTTTTTTTTGTTTCCCAGTTGTATATTTATCAACAACCTGACTTGATTATAAAATGACATAAAAAATAGGTTAGGTGCATATAAACTTTGCCAGTTCATTAAAGGGAGGTAATATATCCCAACAGTTGGTCGCGTTTGGTTCACTGGAATGGAATGGAATTGGATGGAATTGGAATTGAATTCCATTCCTGAGTGTGTTTGGTTGTTCAAAGATGGAGGAATCTCATTCCGTTGGAATGTAAACATTCCTTCATTTGATGGAATCTCCATTCCTTGGGGGTTTGGGAAGGAATCAGATTCCGTCCGTCACTTGAATCTTCAAAAGACAAAAAACATTCCGTCAAATTCCATTCCATTCCATTCCAATTCCTTTGACAGATTCCATTCCTTCCAAAAACATTCAGTGAACCAAACGCGCCCCAACGAACGATGTTATTTTTTTTATTTTTTTTTTTAATATAGTTATATATTATAATAGTTAAGTTATAAACTATGCAATATAATATTTTTATTTGTTGTATATAACTAAGTTTTATTGGGTATATACTAGTACTTTTATAATTATACTGTAACCTATGAAGTAAGGACATCTTCATTTATAAGTTGTTTATGTATCAACGACTCTAATTGGACCAGTTGTGTACATGTATGTGTCGGCTCTTAATGATTTGATAATTAGATGACATACAAATAGGTGGTTTCGTATAAGTTGTGTCAATCAATCTTTGTCAATGTTAACCAATGTTATGTTCTATCGATGTTTAGTACCAAAAACTTAACAAATCGCAATAACTCGTGTACAGACGTAAGTTATATCTGATGTACAGACATAGGTTTGAGTCAATTATAAGTTTTAAGTGAGGTTTTTCCTTTGACACAGTTGCTCCGCTCGTGGTAGCGGGATTCAGCTTAGACAACCGATTAGCCACTGTCGAGTAAGGACCTCACCATTTGACGGTGATGGGGCTTGTTTTTATTTGAAAGTCACCTGTCAAAAAAAAAATTAATTATAAGTTTTAAGTTGTGAAACGCCAATATTTTCTTCTATAGTATTATAAGTTGTTTCATAAGTATTAGATTTGACTATCCATAGCTTTGGGCTCACAAATGGGTGAAGTGAGCCCTTTGAAGAGAAGGGGCATCGCTATAGGTTCACTAGTTTAGGAATTTGCAGTCGGCACCATTTCTTTCAAGTTTCAATCAACAATAGTTGATAGTCAAGGTAGTGTAATCATAGGGTTGTTGATGAGGGTGTGTGAGGTATGCTACCACGTAGGGCCTTTAAATTTTAGGAGCCTCTAAAATTTTTCATGTATATATTGCGGGTGAGTTTATAACAGGTTGAAATGCGCCGGGTTTGGTTCACCAATTAACCTACTATTGCTTTCGAGTCCGTTTTCTAGTATATTTATCAATAACCAACGTATTAATTTTGGTTCAACAATAATGATTTTTTATAGCATTAGTCAAGTGATTTAAGAGATACGTATTTTTAGACATTATACTGTTACAAAAAAGTACTGACTTATCACCGGTTTGACCCACTCAAGATAGAACGTTCCCGTATTCACTCATTTACAAATAATATCTTGAATTTTGCCCATCAGAGGCAAACCAGTTAAACAAAGACACTATTTAAAAGTACTTGTTGCCACTGAAAAGTGAAAACTCGTTTTCTTTGTTTGAAAATACATGTTTTTCTTTTTCTTTTCTTTTTTTGTTGACTATCTACCATAATAATCTGTGCTAAAAGAATCCTTCGTGGTATTAAGTTACTAAGAAATATATAAAGGTAAAAGATAACAACCATGCCTAATACCGTCTTTCACAGTGTATGGGGAGGTGAGATATATAGACAGCCCAGGTTGCTTACACTTCTAGGATGACCCCCGGCCTATAGGGGGCGAGGATCAAACCCTTGACCTCTGTCTCCAGAGGCAAGGGATTTCCCACTCGATCGAAAGTTTTCTTGAAATCATTTTGTATTCTAACAAACCAACAAGCTTGTAGGCCAGCAGTATCAATTGTGCTTATTAACATCAAGGTTGGGGGTTCAAACCCCGTTGTAGTTACGTACAGTTTTCAGTTATTAGTTAATCTGATCGTTTAAAAAAAAAAAAAGGATCCAATGTCCATTTTTATTAACACATAATTCAAATTTGCGTACGCAGAATATATTTTTAAAATTTTTTTTTCATTCATTTCTTGGTCATAATTGTCTATTTTCATCGTTGCTCTATTATGATTGTTGCAGCGTACCTGAAGTTCCTCCACCCAAAATCCCATATCAAGTATGTCCAGATCCATCTGCAATTATATGGAGATCAAGGAGAAGAAGGAAACAATGAACATTGTCTGGTCTGGTTGGTATAGTGTTCTAGAGTGAAAATATTGGGCGAAATTCGGTTTAATTAGTTTGCATTCAAGGCCCATATGGGTCAGTTCTTTTACAAGTTCATACAACACCACACCAAATGTGGACATTTAACACATGATTACTCTTCCTAATCACAAAGTTTTCTCCTGTTTACCGGCTAATATTATTTTGCGCTAGCTTGTTAAATACGCGTTTATACTTTTATCTCATGTTTTGATATGTTCCGATATTTTGATATGGAACGAAAGCTAACACAGTGCTCGTCAAAGGTCATTTCCAAACTCGCTTATGAACTTAGAGCATGATTAAGAGCTATCCCGTTATAATAGATTGTGTTTTTGCAGATGAATTGAAATAAAATAAAACGGAATTGAAATTTTTGAATGCTTTCAATGCTTTCAACTCACATGAATCCTTTCGGATTGACCGATCATCGGTAAATCACTTATTTTTAGCCATACATCATCAAATATATTTTAGGTTGTTGTAGTATATGATACTGCATGCATGTGAAACATGTTTGATGGTATACGGATAAATTAAGGGTGGTGTACGGATCACCCTGGTTGGGTGATGATTTAGCCAAACATTTGAAAAGATTGTAAAACGTGCAACACATCAGGACTTTTGTGTGGGCTGTTTGCCGTTTTTAGTCCATATAAATTGGACATGTGCTTTGTCCAATTGACATAAATTTATTTCATGAGTCTACAATTGAGAAAATTTTCATCAATATTTAAATTAAATGACCCATGTCATTACTATTGTCATAACTAGATGTTAATCATAAACGTACTTCTAGTTAATGAACTTATATCATAAATCATAATCAAGAATTAATAACAAAATTTTATTTTTTTCAAACGTTGATAGGGCAGAATAAGGATAAGTATTGTCTCACAAGTCACAACTAATATTGACGTGGAAAATGTCTTAAACATTAAACAACATATTACTTTATTATTAATAATTAAGCTTATTAATACTTACCGATTGTCACCACGTTATTGGTCAATCAAAAGTAACGGGTCCCACAATTACATTCACGGTATATATATATATATATATATATAGAAAAATAATTAATTGCAATTTTACAAATCATTAAACATGGTATTTTTGATATTAAAGAGGAAACTAAATAGAATACTATTTCATCATTCTCTTCCCTTTATATATATATACAACCCTCATACCCTCCAAAAATTACAATCATATTCACAACATGAGCACAAAAGAATTTAGTCCAAAACGTATAACCACCTCTTTTCTACAATCTATAACAAGCATGTTACTTCTTTGTGCAAAATACACGATCACAGCTACAAAAAAGTTGAAAAACGGGTCGAAAATTAACTCAAGTACACCGAAGAAACTTGTCGCGTCTATAAGCAATAAAACGATGAAACTACGTAGACGAAAAGGGAAAACCTCAGAAAGAGATGACGGGTTGTGGCGAAAGGAGATTCTTATGGGAGATAAATGTCAACCTTTGGATTTTTCGGGAGTTATTTGTTATGATAAAGATGGGAATTTGTTAACTGAGTTGCCTATGCGATCACCCCGTGCTACTCCTTTACAAGGATACGTTTTTGGTAGTCCTGGGAAGACAAGTTGAGTTGTTTTATGTAGGTTTGTTTTGTAAAGAGGTGTTTTGTTTGGTGAAAGTTTTAGTGTTACTTTCCTGTTCTACTATACACCTTTTTTTTGTTCGGTTTTTTTATTTGTGTGATTTTTATTTGTTTTAGATCGAATGTGATTATAAGTGTGTCTGCGTAATACGTTTAACCAGATGTGTTTCAAGTTGTTTAGCAATTATACGCGGCTAAAGGCCGGAGCGAGGGTATCTAGCTTCGTTTGCACCGGATTTGTATGGTGGTTCCTAGTAGTAGCATAAAAGGAGCAGTTAACTATGTTTTTTTTTAATAATGACAACGTGTATAATTGGGCTTTTCATATGGAAGGTACAGTTATTTTAGCATTTTTTATTTTAATAATAGTTGATTTTTTATTTATATTAAATTAACTTATTACTATGTTAGACTTTCTAATTGATTGTAATTAGTTAAATATTTGTTTTAATTAATTTGAATTTATTTAACTAATTAATAGTGAATTAAATGCTACATAAAATTATTTAGTTTATTTAATTAAGTCACAGTATTACATACGAGGACGTCAAAATAGTGAAATGCTTATTTTTAAAATTTAAAATTTATAACAAATATAAAATATCTTATTATAATATATAATATAGTATAGATATAGATGGCCAAGATGGGTGCATAGTTAGGGTGTGAATACAAAAGGAAAAAGAAGGAAAGTAAATTAAAATAAAATAAAAAAGGAAAATATATTCTTTGTGGCTATATGTGAATGTTAAATGTTAATATTGGGAAAATACCTTTCTTGCATCAATAGATACGTATTATTTATTGTAATTATATGTTGCTAAAGCGTATGAGATTAAATAAAATATTAGGTAAATGACAAGTTGAGAGAGAGATAGAATATTTAGAAGTTGAATGTCTATTACGTGGAAAAATGAGCACCAAGGTTACATTTAACGGTATTTATACATGACTAATGCTGAACGAAATAGAAGATCACAAATATTATCGAAATTATTATTATTATTATTAATGAATATGAACGAATTAGTTGGCCTGATTACTTGACCGATTTAAGTAATTTGTTATTATTACAAAGAAGATGAAAACAGATCAAGAAGATCTATAACAACAATTATGAGAATAAACGAAATAGGGATGAACCCTAACAGAGAAACTAATATGAATGAAAATATATGTGTTGTAATATCTGAGAAAATACGATCATCTCTTCAATATATATAGATAGAGAACTTCCATCCTTGTCCCTCTTTAGTCCCTTTAGTTCCAGAAAAAGCACATTAGACCCTGAGCATTTCATGTT
>JAOEHQ010039446.1:0-12448 GCA_025447715.1 Asclepias incarnata | reverse complement strand
GGTTGCTCATTGAGTCATTTATCACTATTCATTGTTTTAACTTTTAACAAAATTGAAAAGAAAATAAATCAAAATATATCATGTGTATAACTTTGTAAAGTTCAAATGAAAAATAAAAAAAAAAAACCAAAAAAAAATGTCAACAATATAAAGTTTGAGTAGATTGAATTAAAAGTAACAATATTTATTCATAAAATAACTTTTTTAATAAATTGAATTAAAGATAACAACTTTAATTCCTAAAATAACTTCTTAATTTGTGTGTTAACATATTTGACTCAATATTGTTTATTTATTTATTTAATGGAAATAATTTTTTATAAATCTACATGGCATAAAAAACACTAAATATGAGAATAATGACAAGTAAACAAAAATCTTAGTTGTCAAAAAAAGAGTAATGACACATAAGGCCTAAAATATCCTCATCTTACTATACCTATAAGTGAGGATAAGTGAAGCCTACGTGACATTCACTGAACCTATCCATGTCATCTCTTACGTGGCTCAATGAGGCTATATTAGTCCTATGTGACATTCACTGAGCCTATCCACGTCATCCTTTACGTGGCTCATGATACAACAACTAAGAATAAATCTTTAATTAAAATAATAAAAATAGTGTAGATAGAGAGGTTTGAACCTGCGTGGTGCAGGTGTAACTTAACACCTTCTACCACTAGACCAATTATAACATGTTGTAATATTTTGACAAACCATTAGCTTTATTCCATTATTAACAAATTAATACATTGTTTTATTAGGAGTTTATTCCAATTTTAAAATTAATTTGACCTTTTAATATAAAGATGCTCTTTTTTAATGATATTCATTCTCTTGATCAATTTCATTCATTAACTCATAAATTTAAAATTAAATTTGCAAGGATGGATAGGCTATTAATAATAATCAACGAAAGTTTTTTTTTTTTCTTTTTTTTTACGTGTAATCAATTTATTTAATCAACCATGAATCATAATTCAAGCATCTCTACATATATTTGAATCTTTATATTTTTATTAGGTTAAATATTTTTTAATTATTTTTTGGGTTTAGATTTGATTTATGCTTCACAATCGCAATATGAAATTCTGTTAAATTGTTAATATGATTCGTTACAAATTTTTTTCGATCTTTCAAAATTGATTCATCAATTTATATTTAAGTTATAATTATAAATATAATTATATTTTTAATGATGTTTTTTGGTATTTTATTTTATTGTGACCCACTTAACTTTTTTGTTGCTATTTTATTTGTCAAGTCAAATCTTTATTTTGTGAAAGATTTATGTAGTCAACTTTTGATTGAAGATTATGAAACTTGGTGAACATGTTATTCAAGCTAAAATTATATTTGAAAGTAATATTGGTGACATAACTATCATACCATGAATCATTTTCCAATGACTTTTAACAATAGTCAAGGAATAACTTTGTCTCAAGTTGGATTATACTTGAAAACCACAGTTTTTAATCATGGAGAGCTTTTCATTGCTTTATGATGGATAAAAAGTAAGCAATGACTCAAGGTTTTGTTTTGCGTCAAAAGAAAGTCATGTTACAAACTAAACAACAAATGTCGTATGCAAGGAAGTCTTGACAAATTTGTGATCTTTAGTTTTCTACAATAACGTTTCATTTTCTATTCATGCTGATGCTTCAAAATACTCTTTATTCAATGATCTTTTATATTCATTTTTTTACGAAGAGTACTAACTTGATTGTGTCTTTTTTTTAATATTCATTTTCATCATATGCTTTTGTATTTATTACACATGAACGATTAATCATATATAAGAATCAGAATTGATCAATATATTTCTCAAAACAAACGAAAAGGTAATGAAAAATGAAACATAAATCATGGATTAAGTAAGCCCTATCGGGGAACAATTACAAATAACCGAGCCGTGCATCGCACGGGTTCTAACCTAGTAATAAATAAATGACATGGGCCCTATGAATTTTATGGATTAAAAAACTAAAATGTGAGGGGGTTTTATACCCAAACTAGGTACATGATAACCTTATACTCTCCACCCTCTATATATATATATATATATATATATGGAAAATTGAATGTGTGGTTGTCATGTACCCAAGTTAGGTATAGAACCCTCACATACCAATTTTTTAATATTTGTTGTATAATAAATAAATGACCTAGGCCCCATGAACTTTATGGATTAAAAAACTAAGATGTGAGTGGGTTTTATACCTAAGCTAGGTACATGACAGCCTTATACTCCCCACCCTCATATAAATACACTACATTAAACCCGTGCGACCGGGTTGACTAACGTAAATAAAAAGTAATTGATAATTATTGTATAATCAATAGTTTACGATAAAATAAAAGCAATATCAATGACGAATAATGTAAATAATAATAATAATTTTATGACACAGATTCATTAAAGCATAACTATCTATATTTATTATAATACTTATTAATCATGAAATCTGTTTTAACAATCTATATTTATTAAGTATAGTGTAAACAATAAGATATTAAACATTATTACAAATAAAAATTATATAAAAATGAATGGAATTAAACATACAGTAAATAAGAACATATATTTGATTGTAAAATTAGGTGAATTCTTAAGTCTAACAAAATAACATTACATGATATGAATTTTACGTTTATCATTGTTTTTTTTTATCAAAACACTTAAGTTGAAAGTAATTTGCTACTTATTAAAACAAAATCTGATGCTAAGTAAAACTATAATAATGTAATGTACTTCAATGATACAGTATGATAAAATCAACACTAAAACACCATCGATCGATGATGCACGAGATTTTTTAGCATTAAAAATATGACTCAATGCGATAAACAAAGCTTCTCAATTAATTTGATTTATTCCATCTTTATGAAATATTTAATTAATTCACATATGATATGAAAAACCAAAATAATCTTAAACTTAATAACTCTTAAAATTTCGTATAAAGATTATTAATTCCAATAGTTGGTTTCATGTGAAAATAATCACAAATTTGAGATGCATTTTCTTGTATATATTGTGAGCAGCTTAATCTACCATAATATATGTATTGTGGTGTTACAAAAAACAAACAAAAACCGTATTGGTGGAAGCGGTCAAATAGATTACAAGTTAATTTGGAGGTCGCGGGTTCTATCCCCACCTCCAACATTTTTATATAGGATTTATTAAATATGTTTGTGTGGAAGCTGATGTAAACAGATTAGGTGTCACGTGTCACGACATGGCGAGCTCAGAGAAATGCCACATATGATCAACCATATCCTCTATTTGTTATATAGAGAGAGATGGGAAAATGATCCATAATGCAGATTTGTTAAGAAAAAACTTTTCATTTTACCCCCTAAAATTTATTAAATGTACATATTAAATCCCCGGTATGTGAGAGGTGCAGTACCTAAGGTTGCGTAATGTTGCAGTACGGATGATACCCCTTTATATTATATATATATATATATATATATATATATATATATATACTAGTCTTAATATACGTATGAACGGATTGTATTCATATGTCACACACTGTTTATTTATAATGTTTGATTAGTAGTTTGTTGACAGAAATTTTAATTTTTAGATTATTAACTCAATATGAATCCATATATAATCATATGATGTTTAATTTTTTCTTATTTTTAAAAATTTTTACTTGATGGAACTTATATTGACATATGATAACTATAAATTAAAACCAAAAATTAATAAAAACTTGTTAAATATGAAAGTTAATTATTATTAAAGAGAAGGAGGATAACAATGTCCGGCGATTTGCAAAAGAAAAAGATGAAAATTATAAAATTTAGTAAATTTTAATGCATAAAGTTGTACTTATCACAAAAGTTAGTGTTGAAATATTTTTATAATATGAAATATATATATATATATATATATATATATATATAAAGGATATATAATCTTTTAAATTATATCTTAATTAATATATGTAAAAAGTTATGTAAATCAGTAATTATATAAATTAGAAAAGTACATATAATATTAATATTAATATATCTAATAAAATACATATGATAACATTAATATATAAATTATGGATTATGTAATTAAGAAAATTTGTTATAAGAAAATTGGTTGAGAATTTTAAAAGCGAAAAGACACATATCGAAATGGAAAGTGACACATGTTACTATCTATCAATAAACTAAAACTGGATTAGAGTATCTTTTGATCAACGTGTGACAAAATATTCAAACGTCACGTATCCTTTCAGTCTATATTATTAAATAAATCCTATTTGTAATTAATATAGACATATTATATAAATTTAGTCCATATACTAAGTCGTCAACTATATATAACTAGTGTCATACCTGGACTTCGTTCGGGATTAATTATTTTTTTTATTTAATATTTTATTTTTTTTCACTTATTTGAATTTAGTTAAAATTAAAATAGTTTCATTTATTTAACAAATGTTAAGTAAAACGCGTGTCACATTTAAGTCACTAATTGCGATGTTTTCACAATCAGATCGGACGTCGAATCGGTATATTTATCGGTCTATTGGTCGAACCGGTCGAAATTGAAGTTATTTTATACATTAAAGTTATTTTTTTTCAACTTATCATATTTCTAAAGAAAAAAACTGTGTTAAAAATAATATAGTATAAATTAAACTAGTGTTATACCCGGCCTTTGTCCGGGGATAACAAACTGAGCGACAGTAATAATAACTTTTCTGTAACACTGATATATCTATTATACCAATAAATGAAAAACCTAACTATAACATTCAAACAAAATAGATATCCATATTATAGATAATTTAAAAGTTGTTATGAACACTAGATCTCAATCAACGACAAAATGCAATTCAATATAAAAATATATTTAAATGAAATGAATTTAACTGTTATTACTACTATAAATATGAAAATCAAAAGTAAAGTAAAATATATTATTTTATCAATGTAAAAATAAGATTTAGATAAATATAAATGTATTTAACTAAAAGAGGTAAATGTTAAAATAATAAACCATGTTTAATTAAAGAAGACCATATAAAATTCTTAGAAATTTTAATGAAACCAAAATGCCATTAAAGTTTTACTAAAAAAAGAGAAGTGTTGTTGACAGACAGGTTTGAACCTGGGTCTTTTAAAATCTTAGAAGCTAGAACCCAAGCATTTCAATGAAAACCACCTAGTTTATCATCAATATGCTCAATCTCCGTACAAATAATATATAAATATTAGGCCAGTTTTTTTGACGCTGCTAAATAGGCGGCTGGACTTGTTGTACATTTTGTTAACCTACTTGTACTTTACTGTTCACGCGAAAAATCGTTAAATAGGTTATAATATATTATATATCATATAATATAATAGTTGATAAAAGCTTATACCAAGTAAGCGAAAAGAATTTGATAGCTAACTATAGTGGTATTTTAATATAACTCAAAGATATCTAACGATTGATATAAAAACATTTATTTCATATTTATTTATAACACTCTCCTTAAAAAAGTTACATATATAATTTTCTTTTCATTCATTTTGGGTTATGAATGAATGAATTTAACATAATAAAAAGCCTCAAGAGAAACCACAAGGTGTGGCTGTAACGGGAGTATCTGGTCACGTTATAGAGCTTTGTGTGATATGGATATTTTGGAGTCTGATTTTTATTTGATAGTAGTTAAGATGAAAGATTAGTTTCGTCATAGTGTGTATGAATGTGAGTTCAAATGAAGAAAAAATTAAAATAATAAAAAAAAAGTTTTTTATAATACATCCCTGGCCTACATTAGACCGTATATGCATCCTTGAATAGTTTCAAACCATTTATTCGAAATTGAGTCGTCGACCAGAATGCACCTCATGCTAATTAAGATATCTTATTATGATTTTGATTTTAATGCGTAGTATATTCATTAAGGTGATTGATTAAAGAGAAATGATAAATTGACCTAAAAAATAGACCTAATTATCAACCTAATGTATTAGATAATTTACACATGGATTATGCATTTTTTCACTTCTTATTATTGTCATTGATTATGCCACATGTTTTAATCTGATTATTAGATTGATAATTAGGTTTATTTTTTAGGTCAATTTATTTCTCTCGATTAAAACACCGACTCCAAAATTATCGAGGAAGACCATACCCCACATGAGGGGGGTAAAGCTGGTTTGGGGATGTAGAAGAAAATAATACACAAAACAAAACTTAACCTATTATATTCCTTCTTCTATCCCAATCACACCCCACCACACCACAATTCATTCCTTCCACAATGTCATGGTTCACTCGATCCATCGCCAACACTCTCCAACAGCTCGACCTCAATAACGCCGACGACCACGATAACTCCACAGATCAAAAACCTCCTAAACAACAACAAGATTCAGATCACGTCGAAGATAACGGTGAAGATTCGCCGTTATCTCCAAGCCGTGGAGTTAAAGAAGACTTATCAGAAATCACCAAAACCCTAACTCGTCAATTTTGGGGCGTCGCTTCCTTTCTCGCTCCGCCACCACCACCAGAGCACTCGGATCACCAATCGGACCATCAATTGGATGATCCGGATCAGGAAGGTGAAGCTCCGGAAGCGATAGCTGGAATTAGAAGAGATTTTGCGGAGATAGGAGGGAGGTTTAGGAGTGGAATATCGAAGCTGAAAACTAATATAGATGTTTCCGAGATTACGAAAATCGCCACAAATTTTCTGCAGTTGTCGCCTGATGGAGAGGATTATGTGTTGAATAAAGAAGCTGGTGAAGCCATTGGTGTGACTGATGAAGTTGTTGCTTTTGTTAGAAATATCACTATGCATCCTGAAACTTGGCTTGATTTCCCTTTGCCCGATTTCGATGAAGACGTCCAAGAAGGTATATACATATATATTTGTTTGTTTATTTTAAATATAGTTCATAGTGTAGTAATGTAATAAGTAATATATGGTTTGTTTGAAACTTTTAAGACTATTGATATGGTTTGTTATCTGGTTACCTTTTTACATGTTAGCTGTATTCTATTGAGAACCTAGCTGCCATTTAAGTAGTCATGTCATTTGTCAGGGTTATAAATTGGAAGTTTGGTACGTATAATAGAATGCGTGGAAGTTGGATACAGAGAAAATGTGACGAGCTGAATACTTTTTGGTGCACTTAGTCCTATTACTTGTGTTGGTAAAGAAGTTAATGGTTGTGGGGAAAAACTTAGTTAAATAAGTTTGTAGGTAGATTAATAGAAAGTGCTAGGGTCGGATTTTTTTAAATTACAAGTGAAATCTGATTATGGGATGGAAGGAAAATAGATCCAAGTTGGTTTGCTGTTTGGGGAACTTTTTCGGTTTGAGTTTTGTTTTTAGAACATTAGTTATTAATTTGTGTAAATCATCTATGAGAACACATGTTTATAACTTGGTAGTTGTCGACTGTTGAGATTGTATCTGTATGATGTAGTTGTTGAATAATAGTAGCTGAGCTTGCCATATTGATGGTTTTGATAATTGATTTAAGCTTGCTTTTTTGATGCTTTAGATTTTGAGTTGTCTGATGCACAACAAGAGCATGCTTTGACGGTTGAAAGTTTGGCACCAAGGTTGGCTGCACTTAGGATAGAACTCTGCCCTGGTTATATGAGTGAAAGTTCTTTCTGGAAGATATACTTTGTGCTGCTGCATCCGAGACTTGAACCTCATGCAGCGGAACTTCTTTCAACACCCGAGGTAAGTGTTCTAGCAAGTGATCATGGCTTTGACATCTATTTGTTTGCCCTTGGTATTTCTTCTGAAAATTTTAATCCACAAAAGTTTTGTTTGCCATGCTATATCTTTGCTAAGTTATTGTGTTATGTTATAATAAGAAAGACAAAAGTCACAATAATAGAAATGACCCTAGAAAACATCAGATTGTTGCCTTAGCAGGTCCATTTATAGTTGTGTATCATATTCCTAGCCATTTTGGGGGACATGCTCTTCCTGGTTTTAACAAGCCGACTGGTTAAAACACTGGCACATTCTTCGTATAATGACATCAACAGTTCGTGCTGCATTTGTAGTGTACTCTAGGTGAATTGCAATAGTGGAGGCTATATGATTATTCCTTTGCCTAGAACAGAAACACACACAATGTAAGTAAGGGTGGTAGTATTCAAGAGTTGGTGATTGAGTGGGGACTAGTATTCAAGAGTTGGTGATTGAGTGGGGACTCTTACAGTCTTCACACATTGCATATTTAGTAATGTTGAGTGGGCATTTAAGGATCTGCCGAGGCTTTCTTGAGAAAATATATGTTTAATATACTGTTTCTATCTCTGGAGAACATTGTAGATTTATAGTTTCTTTTTCCTAGCTGACAAGGTCTTGATAGTATATGGAAGCCTCATCAGTCATCAATGGTTCTCTAGTGTCACAAAACTGGAGCTTTATCTGTTAGATGCAATGGGGTATGTGGCAACCTGAGATTATGAAAGTTATTAGGCACTACAACTGTAGTGCATAAAGGCATAATTTCTGATTGCTTATTTTTTTGTTTACGTACCTCTTATGCCATTCTTATATCTTCATTTTCATGATCAGTTATCTTTTAGTTTCTATTATTTCTTCTCAAGTGGGTTTTATACTTATGTCCAATAAGCTAGTTGCACCGTCGTCTTTATTACTTATGGTTCGATACTGTCTTTGCTAACATTGCTATGATAATTGCTATAGTTGGTTAAAACTAATACAATTGTACGGTGAAGTGCACCTCATAGAGCTAGAACTATCTGTAATAAAGATACTAAAAGGGACTAAGCTAGTATAATATACACACAGGTTTCATCCCTTTATAGGAGAACGGCGAGGACTTATTGGGGCATGTCGTGTCTAATATGCATTGGGCCATCTAATGATCTAATCTGTTGACCAATGAGCCAGTTAATCTTAAGTAGATATGTAATGCCAGCCAGTCAGCCACGGACCCTATCCTAGCCAATCTAGCTGTTGTTTATCTGAATCTTTGATAATTTATTTGTTAAAAAATTTATTATTATAAGTAGTCTGTATAATTCACCCCTGTTTGATAACTTATAACAAAGTATTTCTTTAATGAAAAATGACATATTTTGGCAATTATTTGTTATTTGTGACTCTTGAGAGAGAATCACATGATCTTTTTTTTTATTTTCCTTAACTTTAAATAATTCCCCTAGCTCCCCATGTATAGTGGTAGGGACTGTTGTATGTTTGGACCTGATTTAACTTGTGGGTTACAACATATCTTACTTTTATGCAGATTGTAAAAGCCAGAGCAGCGTTGAAATACGAGTTGAAGGGCCGCTCAAGCTCCCATACGAAGGAGGTGGAAGGGTCAGGAAACAACTTACCTTATTCTGAATTTAAGCCAGATTCTTCTCAAGAACAGCATCCTGCTGAGCCATCTGGCATTCAATCAGAATCTGTGCCACTGGAGGTATCTACAACTCAAGCATCCACCTCGGGTACATTGGTTAATGCGAAGACCGAAAAACATCCCATCCCATCTGAAGAAGTTCAAATTGTAGACAAATCAGTCATCCAAGAGGAGCCACGAAATGAGACCCAAACAGAAGATCAAAATGTTGTTGAAGATAAAGATGATGATGATTGGTTGAAGGAGGACGATGATAAAGATAATAACTTAGAAAACGTCACTGGTACAACTATGATCCCCATCGAGAATGATGAGGACGTATCGTTCAGTGATCTTGAGGAGGATGATGGAGATGTCCCTACAAATTACAAAAATGGTTCTGATTCGTCAACAAAAGACTCACGGGACTGGGTTCAGCTTGGCAGTGACTCTTCAACTGCTGGACCTCGACAAGTGAGTGGTCGCAACTCTGCGGTGAAGGAAACGAATGATTGGCTTGATGTTGATGAAATCGATGTGGCATGATGATGTTTTTGTCTTTTCCACTCATTGTTAATGAATTTGTTATGTATGTTGTTTATGTGAATGTGAATATCATGTTGACAGTTTCTGAAAATTTAAATTATGGCACTTGGAATTGCTACTTGTACATAAATCTGGATATGTATGTTCTATAATAAAATGCTTCATTATATTTCTCAATTTTATATGTATAGACTAAGATTAAGGTTAGATGTAGGGCTGTGTCTGGGGCCCCTTTATACTAACTTGCTGCTAGGAGTCCCTCTAGTTGAATCCATAATCCATAGAAGTTGCAAAGGAAGTTCCTGACATGACTCTTTTGGCTCAATAAGCCTTCGTGATGTATTACAAATACCAGTAAAATGAAATTTCATTATAAAAAATGACTTGGAATTACAAAGAGTTAAAGTTACACTTGACCATAGATGAAGTCTTTATGTAAAATTCTAGTAAATATAAAATATAACAATAATATCATTTACTTACTGGTGCTAAATTACATATATTCTTATGTATACGTACACATTACTTATAAGCACGACCTCAGCTTGAAATCTATTTCGAGCTCAGTTTTTAAGCTCGAACTCGATTGCAGTCTTATTTACATGAGCCAAGAGTCCCAACATCCGTGCTAAAAAGTTTATTAAAAAATCAAATACTACATACCATGTTTCAACCTCTATCCCCAAATATACTAAATTGAAATAATTGCGTATTTTGGATAAAAACTGCAAATTAAGTTCATAGATTTAAGATGAAAGTAAAATTTAAATATTACTTACTTTATTGAAAGCATAATAAAAAATAGCAAAGACAAATCTTACTTATGATAGATCTTTAGATGGATTGCGTTCCATGATCCCGGAAGCATGATCCCATCTTTGTTTGTTAACCAATAAGCACCTTTACCTGCTTCAGCTTCTATTTTGTAAGGTCCCTTCCATTTAGGAGCTAACTTACCATGAGTTGGATCAGTTGTGTTTTGAAAAGCTTTTCTTAGCACAATATCTCCAACTTGAAATCTCCGAATCCGTATATTCTTATCATAAGATCTTACAATCCTTTGTTGATAAGCAGCTATGCGGATTTTTGCACCATCTCTGAGTTCATCTACTAGCTCAAGATCCTGCATTAAAACTTCAGAATTATTTTGACGTGTCCCCAAGATAGATCTTGCTGTAGGAATCACCATCTCCGTTGGGATCACGGCCTCTGTTCCAAACACCAAGGAAAATGGAGTTTGACCGGTGGCGTTTTTGATCGTTGTCCTATCTGCCCAAAGAACAAAGGGTAGTTCTTCGGCCCAAGATCCTTTCTTATCCTTCAGTCTTTTCTTCAAGTTGTTGATGATGATCTTGTTGCTAGATTCCTCTTGTCCATTTGCTTGTGGATGAATTGGCGTTGACGTAATAATCTTGATGCCCCAACTTTCACAAAAGTCAGTTGTCCTTTTACCGATGAATTGAGATCCATTATCACAAATGATCTCCGATGGAACACCAAACCTTGTCAAGATATTGCGCTTTATAAAAGATATGACTTCCTTTTCCCTAACTTGGACAAAGGCTTCAGCTTCAATCCATTTTGAGAAATAGTCCGTCATTGCTAGCATGAATACTTTTCCACCCGGTGCTACTGGAAGTTTTCCCTCGATATCCATCCCCCACTTCATAAATGGCCATGAGGAAACAATCGGGTACATGGGTTCAGCTGGTTGATGAAAGATATTGCCGTGCCTTTGACATGCGTCACACTTTTGCACATAATTTTTCGCGACCTTGTTCATTGTTGCCCAAAAGTAACCTGTTCGCAGCACTTTTGAACAAAGTGCACGTGCTCCAGTGTGATTTCCACAATCGCCTTCGTGAATATCTTTGAGAACTTCATTTGCCTCAGGATATTCCAAACATCTAAGATATGGACCTGCAAGAGATTTTCGATATATTTTATCTTCTATAATAGTAAAACGAGATACCTTCATCCTGAAAGCTTTTGGATTCTCGCATTCAGGAACTGTGCCATTCTTTATGTAGTCTAAGATCGGCTGTATCCAAGATCCTGAATTGTCCCCAGTATCTCAGGATTTACCCCTTGTGTCTCGAGCCTCTAAAGCGTTCACAGAGCTTTGATCTATTGCTGGTGATAAGATATGTATGATCGGCATCTTTGTATCTGGTGGGATCTTCAGTGTTGATCCAAGATAAGCTAAGGCATCGGCTTCTGCATTATCTTGCCTCGGTACCTGTTCTATCTTGAAAGAATCGAAATTTTCTTCTAACTTTTTCACAATATCTAAGTAAACAGTTAGTTTTTCTCCTTTCACAGCATAAGATCCATTTAAATGATTAGCTAATAACAAAGAATCAACATATATTTGGAGATGCTTAATGTTCATATCCTTAGTAAACTGAATACCCGCAATTAAAGCTTCATATTTTGCCTCATTATTAGTGGCAATAAATTCGCAATTTATAGCCTGGGGCAATATATCCCCCTGTGGCGATTTTAGTAGTATTCCTAAACCTGTTCCTCTTATATTAGA